>JAOXJP010228881.1:0-11045 GCA_025762735.1 Platanus orientalis | reverse complement strand
AATGGAACCGATTTTGGTGATTGAGTTCAAGGGTGGCTTGGACTCTATTAGTTTGAAAGAGAGCTAATTGCATACTCTTCACGGTTTGGTGGAGAAGATGATCAAGGAGCTTCGTTCAGTTTTGGTTTGGTGGAATTCAAGCCAAGGTGGAGATTTGTTGGAAAGTGTTTTGATTCCACACATTTCTCATCCATGTGAGACACCAAGAGTTAAATATCATTTTAGAAGTTTGGATTTTTAGGACTCTTAAAACCCTTAACATGTTAGGGTTTTTTGGTGAGTGTGCCTCCTATAAAAGGATGTTCTTATGGGTTTTGGTGGCTGTGGAAGACTTGCAGTAGATTGTGGAAGAGAGAGACTTTGGTGAGAGACAAGAACGTATTTGGTTTTGGAGAGTTCTTCTTTGGGTTTTTACTGAGGGTTTCACCTTTGGGTTTTGGAACTCGCCATTGTGCATTTTGTACTCTTTTTTATTCTTCATATTAGTGAAGTTATTGATTGTCTTCGCCCATGGATGTAGGCAGGCTTGTCGAACCACGTTAAATATTGTCTCTTGTGATTGTTCTTTGCCATTTGTTATTTTTCTCGTATTGTTTCGTGCATTGCATACTTGAATTTGATCTGTGTTTGTTCCACTATGCTGTTTTGGCACAATAGTTCGCGAACTAGAACACCCCAATGTGATGTTGGTTGCAGAACAAAGATAGGGTATCTGCAAATGCCTTGATTTTAAAATATATTCAACATATCTCACAAATATGAAGGGGATCATGGTTGAGCTCTCATAAATAGGCTTCTTAAAAATCTGATACAATCAATAGAAGGCTTGCCTCTAATCAAGGTAGGCAATCATTAGATTTTGACATTTTTGCACAAATTGACCATCACAAACTCAGGCACATGTCACTTGTATAATCTCTTCATGTGGCTCCTAAAACCGAAAAATAGGGTTCCAGATCTGAGTTTGCAGTAAATAGTTTTTTTTTTGTTTTTTTTAATGGGGGCTGTGATTAGAAAAGATGGCTTGAGTGGGATTTCAAAGAAGTGTGAGTTCGATTTGTATATTTCTTATGGGCGAATTTTATTATTTATTATGTTCTTAAGTGATGGTAGAATCTAAAGATGCACATGTTGTCGAAATCCCTGTCGACGAAGAGCATCAACAAAAAACTTTCCTCTACCATCCAACAGCACCCATTAAGGCCTGTTTGGTTGCCATGAAAAGTTTTTCTCATGACAATTTTCTCGAAAAATCATTTTGAACCTATATTATTGCCATGAAAAGTTTGTTTTTCTCATGTTTTTTTCATGATTCTTTTCTTTTCTTTCCTTTTCCTGTGGTTTTTCTTTTCTCTTCTTTTCTTTTCTTTTCTTTTCTTTTCTATACAATTCAAGGCAATGAGATTGGACCTTAGAAAAGGATATCTTTGGCAAGCGGTGTGCTACGAAGGAATCCCAATTGGATAACATCAGACATGAAATATTTCAATTGTGTCGTTTCTTTCTTGGCTTCCATGGATTTTTCTTGACCATTCTCTTTACCTCATTGCTAAATTCGCAAGAACATACTTGTCCTTTTTTGTCTATATTTCACTTGTTTTGATCTTTTTAAATAAGAATGGTATCCAGTCTTATGGCCTCCAAACCCTTATCATACTAATAATGAACCGTGCAAATTTGCATGGGCAATTTAGTTGGGGATGCATTTATTTAACATATGAAACGTTAATATATGTTATAAAAATGCATTAATAAAAAAAGAAATTAATGTTAGAATAAATTTACTTAAAAATGAATAATTGAAATGGAGAAATAAACGCCTTGACATTCTTAAAAAATTGTTTCAATGATAGCATTGTATAGAGATCTTGATGTGGCCAAACCTACACCGGTCTAATTAAATGATCTAGTTAGATCAATTCACAAAGTCATTTAAAAGCAATCAAATTTCCCAAAACTTGTGAATCATAGATCCAATTGTGTTGATCCAAGGACAAACATGGCATTTAGTTTATGATAATATTTTTTTAATGAAAACCTATAATTACACTAATGTTACCAAACACTTCTTTAAAAGTGCAAATCCTACTTGTCCAAATCATTGGATTAGTGGGCATTGTAGGATCAGAATATACCAAAGTTTTTACATAGGAGGTGTTGTTTCTACCAATTCCTTTCTACAAATAGATAAAGAGGATTGATATGTACATTTAAAATTAAAGATGCTAAGAAATTTAAAAAGAAAATTATCAATCTTACACACTTTGTAAGAATTGTAGGAGACCTCCCATATATGTTGTTGGCGCAGCGAAAACAACCTTGGAATTCCACATGATGAAATATGGCCTAAACCACTCATGATCTATGCAATAAAGAATAAAATAGCAGCAAAGAAATTAAGAATCACACAAGACAAGAATTGTATAGAAATCAACAAATCGTAGGATCTTTTCAAGATTCAACGATTTAAATAAAGCCACAAATCAACAAATCTCCACCTTGGCTTTATTTTTAGTCCCTTGAAGATTTCTTGTTAAAGTTAGTTTCACCTGTATCTTTGCTAGGACATAGGATCTATGACATGTGCACCACACTCCACTTGGCCCATATTTTGGGACCACCCTGGAAAAAACCCGCACTTGTCCTTCTTAGTGAATCCTACACCATTGTAATATAAATCTTATACTTAATGCTTTTAACCTTCTCCAGGATTTCGTCCTAAAAGTGTATACATTGACTTTTGATAGAAAAGCATTGGTATCCCAATAGTTCATAGTGAGATAAGAGTAAACAATTCTTATCACTTTGTATTCCAAAACTGTGATCCAATTAGAATAACTTTCATCAAGTAAATCAAGTTTTATAAACTTGATCTTCTTGTATGCATAAAAGTTTAGTGAATAGCAGAGCTTGTGAGCAGTCACAAGGATGAAAGAAGACCCTTTGTTGACTTCACTTGCTCGATTGAATTGCATTTTAATGAAAATGAGGATTGTTGAGAGTGTTCCAGGATTTGCACACACACTTGAATCACACAACAGACTTCACGACTAGTCTTGAAAGGATTTCATCCATGATGTCGCTTAGGAGGTTTAGCAACAGCAACCCACAACTAGTCTGCTCTTCCTTTCCTTTCATCTTTAGCTCTAATTTTTCTATTGAGAGTTTGGGCATTTTAGGAGAAAGAAGGGAGATCAAGAAGAAGGATTTAAGGTTTTACAAATAATAAAAAATTGTATTCTTATTTCTTATTTTTTATTTGAGAGAAAATGTCCTGTCCACAATGGTGTCCAAAACACTAAGGGACATTATATAGAATAAAATGGGTGGATGATGCATTTTTTGAATATGGAATATGCATTTTATTCTATATGATTCCCCTGGTGTCCTGGACAGAACATTTATTTCCTTTTTGTTTTTATAAGAGACAAAACATGGTCCTTTTTTTTGGTTGATAAACACTGTCCCCTCTTGGCCTCTTGGGCATATCATATCCTCAATGACAAGGTCATAGGGAGTTCATCAAGCATGGACTAAAAGCTGCACAGTAGAGCAAGCTCCTCACTAATGCTAACAAGGAAATACTTCTTAAATCAACTATCTCTGCTATACTCACGCAATCTTGTTTTCTTCCATATTTTCCAATCAATAGATAGAAAACAATAAAAAAGATTAACATGGGAAAACAAGTGAATGAGCCAAAAAGATGGAGGCTTAGGCCTCATTTGGTAACTCTCCCGAGAAGTGATTCTCGTTGCTTTCGTTCCCAAGATTCCAAAAGATGTGAAAATCTCATTTGATAAGATCAGATTCTCTTCTTAAATTCTACTCCCATAATTGGGTTGGGACTGACTTTTTGGGAGCTACAAAAAGTCACTTCGCTCTTTTTCTCTCCCATTTCTCATTCTCACTCTTTGTGGTTTGGGAAGAGGCGCTTGTGACAAAGAGTACAATAAACGACGAAACTAGATATTCTTCTTCCTCCTCCTCTCCTCTTCCTCTCGCTCTTGCTTTTTTTTTTTTCCAGTTCAGATCCTCTCCACCTCTTGCTTCTTCTCCATTTTTTTATCCAATTTTGCAAGGGGTTTTCACCCGATTTTGCAGGGTTTTTTTTTCCATACATCCCCTTCTATTTCTTCTCCATTTTTTTCACCCCATTTTTGCAGAGTTTTTTCCACCGCCTCCTCTCGCTTCTTCTCCTTTTTTCATTTATTTTGCCTAATTTTTTGGGTAGGGAAAGATTCAATATTTTTTGTGTTTTTTCAGGTAAGGAAAGATTCACCTTGCCTCTTCTTAGATGACTCTTTTGTGTTCACTCTTCTCCGTTCTTCGTTTTACAGAGAAAAAACCTTTCAAATAAACAAAAATCCTAAAAATGTCTAGAGCAACTTCAATTCAGGAAGAAGATAAAAAGCTAGTGGATCAATCGGCTCACATAAATCTCAAGGTTAACGGTTAGGTGAGAATTTTTCCTTTGTGGGTTCTATTTAACTTTATTTGATTGCTTTTGCTTTTGTTGAATTCCTAAGATTATCTTTTGCTTGTGAAATTTTTGGGATTTTTTTTGCTTTAACTTAATCATTGATGTTTTTCTTGGCTTTGATTTTGATCATTGAATATTGAGTTTGTTGATGTTGTTGTTTGTTTGTTTGTCTATCTTTTGGTGTGTGTTAGTTGAGCTATGTTTATTGTGGGAATTGTTTGATGTTTTGATTATTTGTTACTGAATATTGGAAGTGTGGTTGGGTTTTGGAGGAAATCGAGAACTATTTAGTATATGGCAGTTTTAGTCTCTTGGTTGGCATTGCCTTTGAAGATTTAAGCTCAGATTGTTAGGGTCATATTAATAGAGTTTTCTTTAGCTTGATTTTGTACATCAGTGAGATTGATGGCATCACAAACACCCATACCCACGCACATATTTGCATGTCTATCCATGTTTAATGTCTAATGATACACCTATGTTACTTCTTTGGCCCTCCAATGTATTGATCCATTGACCCCAACTATCCAATTAAGTGTTTTGTAGTCATATTTTTTTTCTCTTCTTAAACATTCAAGCTCATGGGTAGCAGATATAGAAAGGTAACTCAGGTTTAGGTTTGCTTTGGGAATTATTTCCATCATAAGTGATTCATATAAATATAAGTATACGAGGCTCTCTCTTGGTGTTTGAAAAGGTAAAGCTTGATATCAAAGTGAAGGAGTTCATTTAATGCATGAAAAATAAGGGAGCGACTTTTAGGGTATAACCTATGTCCAAGAGGTGGCCTAAAATTTTGGTAGGTCCAGATTGATGACGTCTTCATCTGTATGCCATTCACGTAAATAATTGATATTTTTGTGTACAAAGCTTGAAGAGGGCATGTAATATGCATTGCCCTAGGAAAGGAGGAGCATGTGCCATGTTTAATAGAAAAGGTCATCTTATGAAGTTGTACTTGTTATGATGAATTTGATCTTTGGTTGTAAATTGATGTATAGGCATTGGATTAATTTCTAGTTTCTGTAGATTATAACCATTTTTCACACAAACTGCTTTTGGAATGTCTCTTCTATTTTTATTTTTATTTTTTAAATATAAACTTATATTCTATAATTGGGGGCCATTTTAAGTTCCATAAATTAGCAAATCTTTCAATGCATAGTTTGGTTCCTGATATGCTTCTCTTTTGATTTGACAACCCAATTGTTGATAGATGTACCCTGACCAGAGAACATATCTATGGTGTTGTGGGGTTTTTAACTAGAACTTAGAAGCAAGAACCATGCAGATGCAAACTTTATGGAATATGGTATGATGGTAGGATCATAGAAGATGAACATGAGGTGGAGGAAATTGAGGAAACAGGTCCTTCAACGCATACATTACAATCACAATGTTTACATGAGATGACACAACTGAGAGAGTCCATTGCTAATGCAAAGGCTATTGCTCATGGTGTTCCTATTATTTAGATTCAGTTATGTAAAACAATATATATTATAACCGTAGTTGGTGAATTTTTTTTTTTAGTATTTGACATCTTTTTTGGAATCTTAGATGATTTATTTTGGTATATATTTTAGACAATGAATGTTGATATTAACATGATGTAAGGTTAGGAACCTTGATATTTGATTATATCAAGTATATTTGTGATAGTTCAGTAAAAATAATTGATTCTATACAGGTGATTACCAAACAAAAATCACTTCAAAAAATTCAGGAGAATGCATTTTGCAGTGGTTTTTACCAAATGCTTTTTTGATTATGAAATTCACTCCAAAGAATGCATTCTAGGTGGAATCAGGAATCAGGAATTGGGAGATGAAATCCTAGGAAAGTTACCAAACGAGGACTTGGGCATATGAGATCTCCAAATAACCAATCTAGCCCTTTTAGAAAAACAAGGATGGGGACTTCTCACCAACCCTAATTCCCTATGGGCCCAATTAATAAAATTGATTTATTTTCCTAAGATTTCTTTTCTCTAAGCCAAAATGAAAAATTGGGGTTCTTGGGGTTGGAAAAGTCTCCTTGTGGATCAAGACATCCTTAAAAAGGGCCTTCTATGGGAGATTAGGAATGGTGAGAAGGTTAACTCATGGAAAGATACATGGATCCCATTCTTCCCTAACGCCAAGTTAAGTTTTATCCGACCCCCTAAGTGTTGAACAACTATAGTGCAAGAATCAATTGATCACAACTCCAAAGAATGGCAGTTCCACTCCATCCAAGACTTTATAACTCCCCTTGAAAAGCAAGCTATTCTCAAGATCCCCATCAGCCAATTCATAATAGAAGATTCTCCGATTTGACGCTTTGATAAAGTGGGTAAATATTCTTTCAAAACAGCCCATAATATGCTTGCCTAACAACTTAATAGTACAATCTAAAGGCCATCGTTTTATGATAGAATATGGAAGAAAATATGGCACCTTAATGTTCCCCCAAAGGTAAGACACTTCATCTGGAGAGCTTGTGAGGACATCTCCCTATTAAACATAATATCCTTAAAAAAATAGGTCCCGTTGACCGAACTTGTGATCTTTGCAAGCTTCTATTGAAACAACCAAGCATTGTCCACTCAATTATCTAATAGTCACTCAAAATCTGGTTTTCTTCTCACTTGGGGCTTAAAATGAATGACAGTCATGCTATTACCTTTCATCAATGGCTAGTGAGTTTCTTGCATTGGAAATTTCTCTCCAAATCTCACTTGGATTTCTTTCTGCAAAGTTTAGCTATAATAGCATGGGACATTTGGAAACATAGGAATGAGGTACACTTAAACAACTCATCTGTGAATGTGACTACTATATTACATGCTATTTACAAGGATCTACAGGACTTCCAAACTCTCAGAGAATAGAAACTAAAGGCTAATATCTCCACCCCTTTTGTATCTAAGATGATGTTGAGCCCTAATATCATCAATGGCAAGAGCAGACCAAGTATAAAGGTTGATGCAGCTAATTTTGCTTCTAGGGAGATCTTGGACCTGGTAACAATAGTGTTTACTATGGAAGGTCTCCCTTTAGGTACAGCTCTAAAGACAATTCCTTTAGGGTGTGTTTGGATTTAGGGAATTGGAAGAGTTGAAATTGAATTGGGGTACCTAAATCCATTTCCATCGCTTGGGGTTGATTTTAAATTATGGAAATGTATTTAGGTTAATCCCCCCCCCAAAGGAATTAGAATGTAAAATGGAAGCCCCAAATCAATGGAATTGAAATAACAACCCAATAGGCTGTTATTTTCAATTCCTTTTTAGGAAGCATGTGACCAAAATACCCTCATTGATTCTTTAGGTCTAGTCAAATGACTAAAATTCCCTCCACCCTAAAGCAACTGTGAGGAGTTTTTTTAACACACAAAATACCCACAACACCCTATGTTATTTTATTAATGAGAAATGATGGTTTGTCCAAGATACCAGGGAACATCATATGGAATAAAATGGGTGGGTGATGCATTTTTTGAATATGGAATACACATTTTATTCCATATGATGGCCCCTGGTGTCTTGGACGCCATCCTAGACACCAAATCCTGGACAGAACATCCTTTTCCTTTATTAATTAACCAAAATACCTATGAGTGTAAAATGTAGCTCATGTTAGCTATGCTTAAGGTATATTTAAATGCCTAAAATTCCCTCCTCCCTTAAGCAATTGTGAGGAGTTTTTTTAACACACAAAACACCCAAAATGCCCTATGTTATTTTATTAATTGACACAAATGCCCCTAAGTGGAAAATCTAGCTCATGTTAGCTATGCTTTAATTCTATTCAAATGACTAAAATACCCTCTACCCTTAAGCAATTATGAGGAGTTTTTAACACACAAAGTACCCAAAATTCTCTCTATTATTTTGTTAATTGACCAAACTACCCCTGAGTGGAAAGTCTAGCTCATGTTAGCTTATGGAAAGAGATAAAAAGATAAAGAAAAAAATTTACTAGCTTCTCTCTCCAAGTACTCTCAATAGTGGGTAAACTCCAATAAAATCCCAACAAGAGTGGACATAATTTCTTCATAACAATTATCGAGGAACTAAAGGTCATGCAAAAGCTTGAGCATGGTGAATGCAAAGCTTTAGTGCCTAGTTCGCAAGACTTGGGATTTCTTAGTAGTGGGCCATAGAATCTCAAGGCCACCCACCAAGCAGAGAGCAAACAAAAGGGGGTTGGTTTGATTTTTGAATATTTGTGCATTCAAACAATGGAATTGAAATTTTTGAATGCCAATTCTGTCTCCATATATATGCATCCAAACGGTAGAATTCTAAATCCACAGAATTAAATTCTGTGGTTTTTAATTCTACAAAATTGGAATTCCAAGGCCAATTCTAATTCTATGAATCTAAACACACCCTTAGTGGATGTCCTTCAAGCTGAAATGGAAGCTATCATTTTGGGTCTCAGGTTAAGTATTAAGAGTAATATTGTGAGCCCAATTATCCATTCAAACTCCCTCAATGCTGTAAATATTTTAAATGGCCTGCCAAGTGTATGTCCATGGCAGCTCAGACATCTATAGTTTGTTTCTCAAAATATGTTAAACAACTTTAAATATCTTGATTTGTCAGCAAACAAGGAAGCTCTCTATTTGGCTAAATCCTGTATGAATATAGGCATCGATGCTAATTGTACTTTGTGGTAGTTGTTTGAATGAAAAATCTTTTTCTTACAAACAAAAAGAACTAATTAAGGTTGGCTAACACTAATCTTGTTTTGTCATTCTATTTTATTTAGAGCTATATCTTCTTCTTCCTTCTTTTTTTCTGTGGTAATTTGTCTCTTTGTTTGATAAGGAGGGGATTTTCTTTTGTCTCTCCATACGAATTGATGTCTTTGTTTGCTACTTCAACCTAAGTCATTTAGAGTCTTTCCATTGTCTTTTTGTTATGCATATCATTCATTACAAATGTTAGGCTACAATTTGAAATCTGTCAGTCAATGAATGACATGTGGTAAGGAGTAATGATTTAGAAGACGGTTATCGAGTATAACACGTTAGGTGGGAGACGGAGAGGTAAGAGCGTAGTCGCGTACAACAGCTGTCCTATAATATAAGTCATGGGTGAACCATCTAGTGAATAGGAAACCCACGGTTTGAATCAGTTAGCGAGTGAGAAACCCACAGTTTGAACCAGACAACGAGTGCAATACCCACGATCTAAACCGAAAAATGGTTACGAGTGAACATGGCAATGATGATGCCACTAAAAAGATCTTATAAATAGAGGAGAAGACAATGGAAGAAGGGATCCAATCAAACACATATCAAATCATTTATTTTTATCGTAGAGTAGCAGTTAGTCTAAGTTTAGTTAGTAGTCTACCTTAAAGTCTTGTATTAGGCAAATCGATTGCATCTCACAGTCGGATTTAACAAAGTTCTCCCTTAACTTTAGGAGAAGAAATACAACAATCTATTTAAAGGTATATTTTCGGTTCATATTGTGTTCTTTTCCAATTAAAGAAAGTTCTACCTTTTGTCAAATTGGGTGTTATTGTTCTGTTGCAAAAGTCCTCTGTTTAGAGGCATAACCAAACCTGTCATTTTGATAACCCGAACTGGAAATCCATACGAGTTGATTCGATGACGAGATAAAATTTTTGTTGACAACCAACAACAATATAATCAAATCCAAAAATAAATTCCTGTAAACCAAGGAAAGACATTAGGCCGAACTGAACCAAGCTTTGGCCAGCTTAGCACAAGCTCATTACACAAGGATCAAGTTCAAGACCGCCACAAGCTAAGGGTTGAGCTTAACTCTCAACTCACCTCACCACATTGATTGTTTGATTTTATTGACATGATATCTTAGCACACATCAATACTTGAGAAAAGGCAATTTTTTAAAAGAGTAAACATAATTTTTTCTACTATTTGTTTATTATCAATCAACTCTATTATTATTATTATTATTATTTGATAGATTACAATTGAATGAGTGATATGATAACAATACATGACATAATGTTTACTCAAATAGAAATATAAGTATTATAAAAAAAGACATAAGTACTATATATATATATATATATATATATATATATATATGAGACCCTTAACAAGCCCCCACTTTTAGCAAGTTGAGCCCAGGGTAGCTCGGATTAGGCTTAGTCAAACAAGCTCAATTGGAGGAGCAGGCTCAGATCAAAACCAGCCGATCTCCAAGCCAAGCCAAGCTAACTTAGTTCATAGACAGCCTTATATAAACCCGGGTCTAAGTAAGCATGGTCCATTTGTTTAACTACCCATTACATTAAGGTCAGGCACGGCCTACTGGGCCGGTAACTGTGAACTAAATCAGGCCAGCCCTACCCATTAGTGGCCCTAGCTTGAACTAGCCACGTAATGCCTTCATGGATATAGGCTTTACGAGGCCGGATTTGGTAAGACAACTTAGAGAGTGGCTAAAGTTGGAATGACATCAGGGCTGACACATCAGTGTAGAAAATGTGAAATACACTTTTTGGGGGATGCTTTTCACTTTTTGGCACTGATGTGTTGGCCCTGATGTCATTCCAACTTTAGCCACTCTCTA
>JAOXJP010228880.1:0-11045 GCA_025762735.1 Platanus orientalis | reverse complement strand
TCCTACTATGTTACCTAAGGACCACCTATCTCATCTCATGAGATCAAATAATTACCCATATAAATAAACAAATTCTTATGATGATAGATTATTAATTAATTAATTAATTAATAATCATGCTTATATTTTATGTGAATGGCTTTGTTAGGACATATATTTCCAACAATACAAGTGTTGCCAAGATAGAATACCACACATTGTGCAAACATATCACAACTAAGTTTCTTTTAGTTTTATTTTTATATTTTGATTTTGGCATATGTTTTGAATGTTTGAATATATTATTCTTTGTTTTTTTTTTTTTTTTTGTTTTTTGTTTTTTTGTATCTTGATTTTAAAATGGTTAAATGGTGGGTAGAGGCTAATAATAGACTGTTATAATTTAGTCTAGATTTTTTTAACCCATACTCTAAGTTAGGGAAAATATTTGGATAAGTAAATCTAATCAATATTACTTTTTTATCTTAATGAAAATCTCTTTAAATTAGCTTTCCAATGACATTAAAACAAAATCTTTTGGAGTTGATTTGGCCAAGATGTGACTAAAACATTGTCCAACATTCAAATCTAGCATAATTGGTAAACTATTACTATAGGAAAACCAGGTTTTTACAGTGTCTAGCAGCAGTCGACATAACCACTAGAATAAGTAGGTTATACCTGTGGGTTATGACTGCAATTAGCTGTTTTTTAGGCGATCACTAGTATTAGTTTTTTTTTTTTCTTATTCCAATTCTATTAGAACCATTGTAATAAGGCACACGTGTCTTATAACCAATGCAGAATTTTCATTTTTTAATCTATTAAGTCATCTCTCTCTATTCTTTTTTCCCCTTTCTTCATCTTTCCTTTTTTAATAAAGAAAATGCCCTTTGTCTCTCCTCCGGTTTCTATTCTAAGCAAAGGGGAACCGAGACTCTTCTCCTCTTCCTTTGTAGGCTCATCCATGGTATCACCATTATAGAATTGTCATTTTCCCCCTCTCATATCTTCGATCTCTTGATCTTAATGTTTTTTTTTTCTCCCCACCTGTCTCTTGCGGCTTGAATTCTTCATTTGGGAAACTTTTGATTTCTCAATTATGAAACATAGTTGGGGGGCCGGCAGCATCAACTTCTACCTCTCTTATATCATTTTTTCTTGATCATGTTATTTGGTTGTAGGGTTGATTATATACAATTCTAGCTTTGGGGTTTTTGCAAAATTGGCCAATTCAAAACTCTACTCTTAGTTTTTTTCATCTCTTGGGAGTTTTTGAAGGAGATGGCCACCTCTCTATCTCTCTCTCTCTCTCTCTCTCTCTCTCTCTCTCTCTCTCAAGCTAAGTCTTATTACTTGAACCCTAACCCTATCATATTATTGCTTCATTTTTTAGTGTATATTATGAACCAACGATTCGGGATTTTCTCCAATGAATGTAAGTAATTTTGTATTTCATTGTTACATTCTCAAGGAGTTTTATTTGGTGTTGGAAAGTAGCATCTAGATCGTGGCCTTGTTAAATCTTAGTAGAACAGCGAGAAAAAAGGTTCAAGGACTTTATTGCTAAAGCAACCGCTTGAGCTCTATTTTGAATACTACAAAGTAGTAATTCATCAAAATATATATATATATTACAAAGTAGTATTTAGAGTTTATACTATACAAAAGAAGAGCTTTCCTTCATTTTCTTGTTTTTTTTTTTCTTTCCAAGATAATGAATTCCTTTAAGAAATGGGGATTGTACACATAGCACGGGCAACTCATAAGTCCTTAGCTCTTCATTTTATTTTTTAGATCACTAGAGAACTTTGGTAGCAACGAAAAGGAATTGGCTGATAAAGATTCTGGCTTTTTCCTCACTTGTAGAAATTTGTAGAAATCAGTAAAGGGTTTGTTGCATCATCTGTCATAAGCTATCTACTAATACAATTCGATGGAGTAATAAAAGTCAAAGAAGAGATATCTAATGCAAATCAGGAAGTTGTTCCTTAAATCATGGTGTTTCTGCTTATAGACAGAGGATTTTTAGGAAGCATATTTGGCTATTTCAAATCTAATTATTTGTTTGTTATTCCTTTCCTAGTTTGTTTAGTTTGTTTCCTGTTTGTTATTTGTTTCCTAGATTGTAGTTTTGGTTGGATATTTAAAATGGAAAAAAGGAGGATGAAGGCAATAGCCATCTTTGACATTTTTATGAGATTTGGAGAGATTCCAATTGCAAAGAGATTCTGTGTTTTTTTTTGTTTCCCTTTCTTAGCTATCAACGTGAGGTTGAACTAGGAGGCTTTGCACCATTTTTGGTATCAGAGCAAGGTTTCCTTCCTCAAGAAACTTAGCATCCCATGCCCGTAACCCATAGTGGTAATTCGTACAAGATGTCAAATAATCAAATCCCAAACCACCCAAACCCTGAACAACTTAATGTATAGCAACAAATCACTAAAATCGCTACCATTTTGGAGCAGCACACTCATCGACTGGATGTTATGGATGAGCGTCGAGCTCGAGAGGAGCTTAGGCCTCCCAATAAGAGGGGGCATGGCCCATTTCGTGAGGAGTTGCTGGACGACAGTGACAGGGATGAAGAAAAGGATTTGGAGGAGAAAGAAGATAAGGAGTTTGAGAATCGTCGACCTCGATTTCAGCATAATAGAGAAGATTTTCCCTGAAACCGTGGTGGGCATGGCGTACGTTATCAACCTCTTGACGAACTAACTAAGAGGATGAAGGTGGATGTGCCGGATTTTTATGGAAAATTAGAGCCCAATGCTTTTGAAGATTGGTTAACAACCATTGAGGATTATTTCGATTGGTTTGTTGTATCGGAGGATCGAGGAGTTCGTTATATCTGAATGAAATTGAAGGGACATGCATGAGCTTGGTGGGGAAGTGTGGAAGAACAATTGCGTCGTACTCGGCGTCCATCAGTTTCTAACTAGGAGGAGATGAAGAAACGGATGAAGGAAAAATATTTTCCCATTGATTATGAGCAAATGATGTTCAAAGAGATGTTACAACTGAGGCAAGGGTCATTGACTGTGGATCAATACACGGACCGCTTCCACGAGTTGACTGTCCGCAACAAGATTGTGGAGACTAAACAACAAACTCTAGCTCGATACCGCACTGGATTGCGTAGTGATCTGCGTAAATAAATGTTGATTGTACGATTAATCAATGTGGAAGAAGTGTATCAACTAGCACTGTGTATTGAGAAGCAAATGGGAATTTTGATTGGAAGAAGAATGATGTCAACGGATCCAAGGCCGGGGCATATCGCAACTTCTTCATTCCAAAAGCCACCATTGCTACAAAAACAACCAAGGGGTGCAGTGGTGGTAGACCAAAAGGGAAAAGGGAAGGTTACCAGTGAAGGGCTGCAATGTTACAAATGCAAGGGTTTTAGGCATTTTGCTATTGTGTGCCCTACTAGAGATAAGAAGCTAGCTTTCATCTGCGAAAAGGAATTAATGGAAGTGGAAGACGTTGAAAGAGCAGAGGAAGAGGAAGCCAATGGGGGCACTGATGATGAAGAAGAACACTTAGTTGCAACAGATCTACCTAGTTGTGTGATCCATTGAATGTTGATTGGAACTAAGAAGGAGCTTAAGGTTAATCCCAAGTGGCTACGCACCAATATTTTTCATACGCGCATGGAACATGGTGGCCGAGCTTTGAACGTCATTATCGATAATGGTAGTGGCATGAACATGATTTTCGAGACTGCAGTAGAACGTTTGGGGCTGAAATTTGAGAAGCATCCTACTCCTTATCGAATTAGTTGGGTCAATGAAGATAATTCAGTCTTAGTGAAGCATCGGTGTTTGGTGAAGTTCTCATTGGGAAAAAAATATGTGGACGAGGCCTAGTGCGATGTGATTCCTATGACCGTTTATCACATGTTATTGGGAAGACCTTGGCTTTATGATCAGAAGGTCTCCTATGACGGGTATGCCAATACGTATTCCTTTACTTTTAAGGGTAAAAAACTTGTTTTAGATCCTTGGCAAATTTTGGAATTTGAGACAAAAAAAGACGCTGTCCCAGTATTGACCATGCACTAATTTTCTCGAGCTTTAATTGAAGAGCAAATGGTGCTATTGGTGGTGACTCGTGAAGTTAAGCAAGATGATGGTTCCATGCCCATGGAACTTGCTACAATGCTGGAGGAATTTCAAGATATTATGCCCAATGAGATGCCAAAACAACTTCCACCAATGCGGGATGTGCAGCATGCTATCGACCTCATTCCTGGGTCATCCCTGCTGAACTTGCCACATTATCGCATGAGCCCAACAAAGAATGAAGAACTTAACTAGCAAATTTAGCAACTATTAGATAGGGGTTTTATCCAAGAGAGCCTTAGTCCCTGCGCTGTTCCGGTTTTACTTACACCCAAAAAGGATGGTAGTTAGAGGATGTGCGTAGATAGCCAGACAATTATAAGATAACAGTGAAATACCGATTCCCCATTCCTCAGCTTGACGACATGTTGGATTTTGTTAAGTGGTGCCTCCATTTTTACGGAGATTGATCTTCAAAGTGGATATCACTAAATTTGTATCCGTCCCGGTGATGAGTGGAAGACAACCTTCAAAACGAAAGATGGATTATTCGAATGGCTAGTTATGCCCTTCGAATTAACCAACGTGCCGAGCACCTTCATGCATGTTATGACACAAGCTCTCAAGCCATTTTGGGTAAATTTGTCGTTGTGTCTTTTGATGACATTTTAATTTGTAGCCGATGTTTACAAAACCATCTAGCCCATGTAGAATAGGTCTTGAACACTTTGAGGGCTGAACAACTCTATATTAATCGTGACAAGTGCTCATTCATGAAGAAAAGGGCCAATTTTCTAGGCTTTATAATTTCTGATCAAGGTGTTGAAGCCGATCCCACCAAGGGGCAAGCTGTTCATAAATGGTCCACACCTCAGAATTTCTCTGAGGTCTGGAGCTTCCATGGATTGGCCACATTTTATTGGCGATTTATTCAGGGTTTCAGCACTATAATGGTCACAATCACTGAGTGTTTGAAAGCCAAGAGTTTCTCTTGGAGTGTAGCAGCCACCAAGACCTTCATCGAAATTAAAGACCAAACTGATTCTGAATTGGGATGATTTTTCCACTGCACTAAAAACTTGTAGTATCCCCCTCGACGGGTTGTAACAAATTAATGATCAAGGATAGATGCAATCTCATCTCAAGGAGCGGTGTTGTTAGGAACACGAAGAGTAGGTGCTTCCAATGCTTTTGTAGTTGGAGTTATGGACAGTTCAGTTGTATCACACTCAAACTTGGTGATATCTTCAATGTTAAAAACTGGGCTAATACCAAAATCATAGGGCAAGTCAATGACATACGCATTTGTGCCCAATTTCTTGGCGACTCGAAAAAGACCCTCGCGTCGTGCATGCAGCTTGGTAAAACTCCCTGGAGGAAATCGTTCCGGTCTTAAGCTCATAAGAACCATATCACCAACGTCGAATTGTCTATCTTTGTGCCTTGTATTTGTAGAAGTCGCATATGATTTTGTATTAAGGGAAAGGCGCCGCTTGACTTCTTCATGAACGTCCCTCATATACCTAGAAAAATCTAGCGCAACTTCACTTAGTCTAGGAGGCAAAGGTAATGAATTAAGATCGAGGGGAGTGTGAGGTCGAAATCCATAGACTACTTTAAAAGGTGTGCACCATGTTGATCTATTAACATAATTGTTGAAGGCAAATTCCGCCTGTGGAAGTGCTAGATCCTAGTTGGTGGCATAATCCGCAACGAGGCAATGTAATAAATCTCCCAAACTCCGGTTGGTCACTTCGGTTTAACTGTCTGTTTAGGGGTGGAAGGCACTAGAAAACATCAGTTTCGTCCCCATTTTTGTCCATAATGTTTTCTAGAAATAACTCACAAATTTTACGTCTCTATCAGACACAATAGAGACTGGAACACGATGTAATCTGATCACCTCCTGCAAAAATAGTGCCGCAATCTTTGAAGCATCATAGGTCCTGTGACATGGAATGAAATGGGACATTTTTTAGAAATGATCCACGACCACCATAATTGAATCATGCTGCCGAATAGTCTTGGGCAACCCAAGAACAAAATCCATGCTAAGATGTTGATAGGGCTTGTCCGGAATTAGGAGAAGAGTATAGAGTCCCGCTTGGTGCTTAGTTCCTTTGTTTATTTGACAGATCCGACAACAGTCCACCACCTTATGCACATCTTTACGCATCTGAGGCCAATAGAACCGATCAACAACAATGGCATAAGTTTTATCATATCTGAAATGCCCTGCTAAGCCCCCGCCATGAAGTTTTATGATTACGAACTCGCGAAAAGACCCATTAGGAATGCACAGCCGTGTACCATAAAATAAATAACCATCTTTAAGAGAAAATTCACCACCAGATATGCTTATCTTAGTGGATAAATTACTCCACGTGCTACCAAAATCCACATCTTCAACGTACTGCATTTTGAAACTATCAAATCCTGCAAAATTAGCTGAGAAAATATGTAGCAAATGAGGTCTTCGGCTTAAGGCGTCAGCCACCTTATTTTCAGTCCCCGACTTATGCGTAATAACAAACTTGAACTGCTTCAAATAATCCATCCAGCAAGCATGTTTAGCATTTAGCTTACTTTGAGAATTTAGATGTTTCAAAGAATCATGATCAGTATAGAGAATAAATTCTCTATGGATCAAATAAGGACGCCAATGCTTGAGAGTTTGAATTAAAGCATAAAATTTCATGTCATATACCGAATACCTCCGACGAGCGTCATTAAACTTATCATTGTAAAAAGCAACAGGATGACCTTCTTGGCTCAATACGCCCCTAATTCCCACATGTGAAGCGTCACAAGCCACTTCAAAAACCTTAGAAAAATCCAGCAATTTCAGAACCGGTGCTTACCCCATCTTTTCTTTAATTTCGGTTAAGGCTTTAATGGCTGCTACACTCCAAGAGAAACTCTTGGCTTTCAAACACTCGGTGATTGGGGCCATTATAGTGTTGAAACCCTGAATAAATCGCCGATAAAATGTGGCCAATCCGTGGAAGCTCTGGACCTCAGAGAAATTCTGAGGTATGGGCCATTTCTGAATAGCTTGTACCTTGGGGGGATCGGCTTCAACACCTTGATCAGAAAATTATAAAGCCCAGAAAATTGGCCCTTTTCTTCATGAATGAGCACTTGTTACAATTAATATAGAGTTGTTCAGCCCTCAAAGTATTCAAGACTTGTTCTATATGGGCTAGATGGTCTTGTAAACATCGACTCAAAATTAAAATGTCATCAAAGTACACAACGACAAATTTACCCAAAAATGGATTGGAGAGCTTGTGTCATAACATGCATGAAGGTGCTCGGCACGTTGGTTAATCCGAAGGGCATGACTAGCCATTCGAATAATCCATCTTTCGTTTTGAAGGCTGTCTTCCACTCGTCACTAGGATGGATACGAATTTGGTGATATCCACTTTGAAGGTCGATCTCTGTAAAAATGGAGGCTCCACTTAACAAATCCAACATGTCATCAAACCGAGGATTGGGGAATCAGTATTTCACTGTTATCTTATTAATTGCCCAGCTATCTACGCACATCCTCCAACTACCATCCTTTTTGGGTGTAAGTAAAATCGGAACAGCGCAGGGACTAAAGCTCTCTCGGATGAAACCCCTATCCAATAGTTACTGAATTTGCCAATTAAGTTATTCATTCTCTATTGGGCTCATGCGATAATGTGGCAAGTTGGGTAGGGATGACCTGAGAATGAGGTCAATAGCATGCTGCACATCCCGCATTGGTGGAAGTTGTTTTGGCATCTCATTAGGCATAATATCTTGAAATTCCTCCAGCATTGTAGCAAGTTCCGTGGGCATGGAACCATCATCTTGCTTAACTTCACGACTCACCACCAATAGCACCATTTGCTCTTCAATTAGAGCTTGAGAAAATTGGCGCATGATCAATACTGGGACAACGCCTTTTTTTTCTCAAATTCCAAAATCTGCAAAGGATCCAAAACAAGTTTCTTACCCTTAAAAGTAAAGGAATAAGTATTGGCATACTCGTCATAGGAGACCTTCCGATCATAAAGCCAAGGTCATCCCAATAACATGTGATAAACGGTCATAGGAATCACATCGCACCAGGCCTCATCCACATATTTTTTCCCAATGAGAACTTTACCAAATACCGATGCTTCACTAGGACTGAATTATCTTCATTGACCCAACTAATTCGATAAGGAGTAGGATGCTTCTCAATTTTCAACCCCAAACGTTCTACTGCAGTCTTGGAAATCACGTTCATGCCACTGCTATTATTGTTAATGACGTTCAAAGCTCGGCCACCATGTTCCATGCAAAGACGTAAAATTTGTGAGTTATTTCTGGAAAACATTATGGACAAAAATGGGGATGAAACTGATGTTTTCTAGTGCCTTCCACCCCCAAACAGATGGTCAAAACACTGAAGTGACCAACCGGAGTTTGGGAAATTTATTACGTTGCCTCGTTGAGGATCATGTCACCAGCTGGGATCTAGCACTTCCACAGGCGGAATTTTCCTTCAACAATTATGTTAACAGATCAATAGGGTGCACACCTTTTGAAGTGATCTATGGATTTCGACCTCACACTCCCCTCGATCTCAATTCGTTACCTTTGCCTCCTAGACCAAGTGAAGCTGCACTAGATTTTTCTAACTATATGAGGGACATTCATGAAGAAGTCAAGCGGCGCCTTTCCCTTAATACAAAATCATATGCGGCTTCTACAAATACAAGGTGCAAAGAAAGATAATTCGACATTGGCGATATGGTTCTTATTCGCTTGAGACCGGAACGATTTCCTCCAGGGAGTTTTACCAAGCTGCATGCACGATGCACAGGTCCTTTTCGAGTCGCCAAGAAATTGGGCACAAATGCGTATGTCATTGACTTGCCCTCTGATTTTGGTATTAGCCCAGTTTTTAACATTGAATATATCACCAAGTTTAAGGGTGATACAGCTGAATTGTCCACAGCTCCATCTATAGAAGCATTGCAAGCACATACTCTTCGTGTTCCTAACAACACTGCTCCTCGAGATGAGATTGCATCTACCCTTGATCATCAATTTGTTACAACCCGTCGAGGGGGATACTACAAGTTTTTAGTGCAGTGGAAAAATCGTCCAAATTCAAAATCAGTTTGGTTGTAGGCCACAGAACTCCAGCACTTACATCCAGATTTATTTGTTGTCTATGTTCGTCAAAACTTGTCGGAGTCAAGTTCTTCAGGGGAGCCGGAAAGTGATGCAAATCAAGAAGTTGTTCCTTAAATCACGATGTTCTGCTGATAAACAAAGGATTTTTAGGAAGCATATTTGGTTATTTCAAATCTGATTATTTATTTTTTATTCCTTTCCTAGTTTGTTTAATTTGTTTTCTGTTTGTTATTTGTTTCCTAGATTGTAGTTCTTTAGTTGGATATTTAAAATGGAAAAAAGGAGGACGAAGGCAGTAGCCATCTTTAACATTTTTATGAGATTTAGAGAGATTTCAACTGTAGAGAGATTCTATGTTTTTTTTGTTTCCCCTTCTTGGCTATCAACGTGAGGTTGAACCAGGAAGCTTTGCACCAAGAGGATCCTGAGTGTTGATGACTCATGCTTTAATCAAGAATCAAGGTTTAAGATAGACTAGAGGAGTAGGCGTAGCCAACTCCAATTAATATGTATAGACTTCATTGAATGAAGTACAGACTATTAGGACGCCCATGTGTTGCACAAGAATGGCATGAGGAAAAGGAGGCCTTACCAAAAGGAAGCTAATCAACCACAAATTATATATTTTATCGGAAAAAAAAAAAACACATATTATATATTGTGTATTAAATGCAAGACAACTTTAGAGAAACCTTCTCAACTTCTGAATTTGTTTGTTCAAAATATTACATAAGACTTGGAAGTATATTAATTCAAAAAGCAAAACTAAATCCCATATGAGAATCTAAAATAATGGGGTAGGCCATCATTTTCGGGCTAGGTCTTTGCTTAATCTCATTTTAAATTCAACATGTATGGATTAAATGAGATTTAAGACTAACCATAACAAACAGAATTCGTTAATGAAACCAAAACTTCTTAGATAGGCTACACCCCAAAAAGATGAGATTCTAACTATTGAATTATGTATTTCAAATTAATTATTGACTAGGTTTATCTACCATTTTTTTTTTTTTTTTTTTTTTTTTTGGATTTATTGAACATTATCACCAATTTTGCTTTATACTACAATATATTTCACCAAAAAAGGAGAAAATGCACACGTATTATATAAGAGACGCATCTTATTGATACATTAATTTTAACTATGATCAACCAAAACTTTTAGGCCAAGTCTGGTTGCCTTGAATTGTATAGAAAAGAAAAGAAAATAATCATGAGAAATACATGACAAAACCAACTTTTCATGGCAACTAGATAGCATAAAAATGATTTCTTGAGAAAATTTTATCATGAGAAAACCATTTCATGGCAACCAGACTGGGCCTTAACAGAAATACAAGAAAAAAAAATGAAATCAATAAGTTTTATTGAAGAAGAATCCTAAGGTATCATTTGATAGAAGACCGCCTGTACTTGCTCAAGAAGTTCCATTTTTTATCATGGCCTACTTGTGCATGCTTTGAGATATTACAAAATTGTCTCCATAGATTTTAATTGAATCAACCTGGTTTTGGAAACACGATTAAAAACTGGATGGGCTTTGTAAACATGATTTGTAATTAAGATAATAAACTTATACGAATAAATTTGTTAAATTATTTTGTCAAGCTAGATTTTCAAGTGGCTGGATCTACAGGTGGGCATGGGCCGGACTCGGGCCAGGCCATGGTAGGCCCAAGTCCAGCCCTATAATTATATACCGGGTTCGGGCCAGGGTTTGGGTCCGTAGAGGTGAGCTCAGGCCGGCCCATGAATTTTTAAAAAAATAATGTTGAGATGTAGGTTTGAACTCTAGACCTATCCAAGGTTCAAAATTTTGATTTTGATGGATTATTC
>JAOXJP010228879.1:0-11045 GCA_025762735.1 Platanus orientalis | reverse complement strand
AAAAAGAAAAGAGATGAAATAGAAATAGAAGGAGAAGGGAAGGGTAAACCAATGGAGTCAGAAAGGGGAGACTTGGAGCTCATATTTTTCTTTCCACTCCTCCATCTCAATATTAATAGATTAATTTTAGACTCCCAACTAAAATAAAATTCTAAAATATATAATTTACATTACAAAGTGATACCCTATCAATATTTTGGCCATAACTTTCCAAATTACATTGGATTTGCAAGATCTTGGACTCATTGAAGAGGTAACTGAATGAAACCAAAATCAAGTCAAATGGCTAGTTTTGACCTCCGAAAAATGAGGCCTAAAGAAAGTGACGAAACCAGAACTTCCATTTTTTCTAAAACTATCCCACAAGTGAGACTTGTGAGCCAACTTATACTGAGTAGAACGAACTCATAATAAACATAAGTTAGTCTAAATCAACATCTTAACCCAAACAAAATTTGAAAGCCAAAATACCCCTATGATACCAATGTGCGAGATTTTGAATAAAATGTAAAAGGAACCAAACTGAACTACACCGGATAAAAGGCATAAATAATTCTCTGGATTGGTTGGCTCCTTCAGTGGGTTTAAGGACCCTTTTGTGGGCCTGGAACTTGAGCACTTTCCCTGATATTTTTTTGTGGACATTTTCTCATCCTTATCATTTAAGGGTTTATAGTCTGCCATTCAATCAATTCCACATAAGAGATCTTTCTAGGTTAAAAAATCTGCGGTAAACATTTGATTTCTTCCATACTTTTGGCTGACCCAGACAATATCGTGGCTGTTCTACTGAGAAGCCTAGAAGTTGAATCGGTCTATTCAATTCTGTTTGAGTATCAACCTAGGAGATATCCTAGGTGGGTGCAACACATTTAATGGTGTGTCCAAAGACCTAACCCTGCACATATGTCATATATCCTGATATTGTGCTTTGAAACTGTGAACTCCTCCCATCAATAATTCTGCATTGTGCTGTGTTTGGATCCTCGGAATTAGAAATACTTGGGTCTGTTGCAAAAAGTGGCAGCTTAGAATGCAAAAAATTAAAAGTTGTATGATATCAAAACTTTCATATAATGCACAACTTCAACAAGGACACCATGACTCCTGCCCTCCAGAATTCGAAGCTCCAACATTCAGGTGGTGCTTCTGATTCCTGTGGTGAGGGGGTTGGTTTGGGGTGGGAGAAGGGATACTTCTGTGGTGCAATCAAAGGCAATATGATGCAACACAAATTAGTTACATCCTGTGGTAACTGGATTCCAAGGTTCCAAGCAAACCTAGCTTGAGATACTTTCCTCTGGTGGTGTTTAGACTTATTCACAAAATGCCCCAATATATTCATGAAAGAAAAACTATTGCCTTAACCTAAGACCATTCAAACCAGTAAAGATCTAATCTCAAAAGGCGTTGAAAAGAAGAAATAAGAAAATTTTCAATTAACTGTCATATGCACAGTACAATGATTAGTTGCTGGGAAGCTAAGTCTTTCTGAAGCCTTTACACTGAGTTTTATTGTTTTGGCTGGGGATTTACTGGATCAGTATCTTCAGAATAATGTGAAAGATAGCTACAGAGTGTAAAATATCCCTCTGATACTTTACTGCGTATGAATGTTTTCCAATGGTATTAGGAAGTTAAGACTTACCTCTGATGAATTGTCAGAAGCAGACATCATTGGTTATCATGAGGAAGCTCTGGGAAAGAATCCTCCAATGAACTTATTCTGATCACATAATTCTGAGGTTTATGTGGGCTTGTTGAGCTTTTGAAGCAATTTTTAACTTTTCTCTTGAGATCTGAGTGTTTGTGGTTTTTAAAGGTATTAGGTCATGAAAGACATCCATCTTCTTTATTATGTTTCCTTATCATTGATATAAAGAGATACAATACAGGATACATTAAAAAAAAGATACATAAAAGGAGTAAAGGAAACAAAAGAGCCAAATAGTCAAGTTTGTGCTGTTGTTTTTACTCCATTTTTGGCTCTTTCTCATCCTGTTATGGATGTTCAACAGGGGGACAGGTTGGAAGTAGTTGTCGTGAAAGCAGAAGGTATTCGCCACGAGTATATGGAACTCAGGAGAGACTGATCTCTGTCTGCTGTTTGTCCCTCCTACTGAAGTAAAAATTGAAATGCAAAAATTTTCTGAAAATTATTATCAAGGTGGATCTTTTGGTGTTCTTACAACATCAATTTCTGTTGCCTAGTTTTAGGAGTAAGGCACTTTGAAAAACTGCATTTCCTCTCATTTATACTGATGTTGCAATTGGGAAACCTGTATTACACTTGAATATCTGTACTGAAACAAGACAATATTGCGATATGCTTTTTACCAACTTTGTCTTGGCTGTATGCATGCACATTAAGGCTTATTTCAAAAGCTTGGGCAGGCTCTGTTCTAAGAATTTTGGTTATTTTTGGAACTTCTCCTGATAGAAATATATGAGATATTTAAAGAAAAAAAAAACATAAATTGCCAACAAGAACTGTTTGTAACTCATCAGTTCCTCCGAATGCGAAAATCCATACAGATGTATATAATTGGAAAAATGAAACAATGTAAGATATTTCTTCTTCTCCTTCTTCTTGACTTAAAGTGTAGTATAGAACAGGTTTGGAGTAAGTTATTCAGAAGTTGCCCTCTGAAGCCCATCCTTTCTTCTCTAACTCCAACCGCAATGCCTGTTGTAAAATGATAGGAACTTGTGAGTTAAATTAGTAGTAAAGTTGGCATATTACATGGCACAAAGTAAAGCGAGGCGGAAGCATAAACTTCCATTTTATTTATTGGATCATCTAATCAGTAAAGTTTTGCGGTATCATATTGTTATGTTTTTGTTCATCTCCTCCATATGTTTATCATCTAAAAAAACTAGAAATATAGAAAAAAGAAAAGAACACTCGGGAGGCAAAGGAGATCACAGGAATGGAGTGCTCACTTTGCAATTTATATGGTCTGTGTTATAAAAAAAGAAATGGGGATGTTGAGGAGCTCACCTTAATTCTCTTTCGATTTACGTCGAAATCATAGTTTCCCAAGCGAGACGCAGACCGATACTCAACAATCGATTTCTTACCAGGTGGGAACCAAAATTCAACATCATCCACGAACTGCTTGAACAGAAAAATGAAAATCCAATTATGTAATTCAAATGTGTTTTTGGGTGGAGTTGTTTAATAAGGTTGCTCTGAGTTACACTTACTCCCAGGATGGGGCTCTCATATTCCACTCGGATGTAATCATCTTTCTTCTCCAGTATACGCGGTGTAAACTTGTCTGGTTTTGTCGATTTTATCTGTAAAACAACAGTCATGTAAGGTCTGAGACTTTTTTTTCTTCTTCTTCTCAAGTTTGTGTGGTTTAGGGCTTTAGTTCAGTCAAAATGTGTATTATACTAATAATACCACTTGGATAAGCTCGGCCATTGCTTCTTCTCTGGTCACGGGCTTTTTCCGGCCACGTCCATCATTGGGGTTATAATTCCTACAAGACAAGTTTGATGGCCAAAACCTGTTAGTTATGGCTGTAAGGATAGAACCAGGTTAGATCAATAGAAAATGCTATGACTCAATTCAAATATGACCACATATGAAGAAACTGTACAATTCTTAGTACCGTTGTTGACACAGGAACCCACATCGGCCGATCATCGACTCAGACCATCTAGTGATCGGGCTCTCTTAATAGACAACATTCCGGCAATCATACTGATCAGATAATCGATGATCCAATCAATGAAGTTGTGTAACTGCTTGGGACAAAAGATCAGCTCAAGCAAATTTACCTACTGCGTTCATGAACACAAATTCAAATTACCTATGAAAAGACAAAAAACCTACCCTCAAAAGAAAAAAAATTGTCTTTTGAATTCATGGAGTAGATTACAGTAGGCAAATTTTCTTGAGCTGATCTTTCTTGACTGCTTAAACAGTTAGGATCATCTGATGAGTATAATCTTTAGGTAATCAAAAGCACTGGGCCCAATAACTTGGATGGTCCAGATAATGGATTGGGTAGAGATTGTGGAGATAGTAAAGGCAAGAGAAGAGAAGCTCACCAAGGTGGGGTATAGTGGGTGAGATCACTGATATCCTCAGAAGTTGATATACAGTTCTTGGTTGCTGGACACAGTGCTAGTGCTGGATAATTCTTCTGCACCCCAAGGTAGTTGGGCCTTGTTCCGCTGCCCACACAAACATTACAGTAACATAATCAATCCAGTGGACTTGGGAGCCCATCAATTAAAAAAATGAAAATAACTAATGGTTAGCAACATTCTTATCAATGGACTCGCTTTTGATCTTTTCTTTTGACTTCAAATCCTAGAAATTAGAAAGATTTATTAAAGAGTGAATAAGAAAAATAGATGGCCAAAACTTCTCTGTTGTGTGAGAGTAATTTCCGGACAAAATGCCCGATAAATTATACTTTGATAAATGCATGGGTAATTCCTAAGTTTTTATTTTATTTTGGTAAGTTCAAAAGGATTGATTAAGACGGGAGAAGATTACACAATGGGAGTCATTGGAAATAAGCTATAAATTATCGAGTTTAAGATCTGTATTTGATTTGCATCTGATCTATCCTAGATTTGTAAGCAAAAGTTTTATATATTTATATATTTTTAACAAATTTACCATCATCAAATAGTTCAAGTATCAACTGTTCAAAAAAACTCATATAATATGCATTTAGAGAAAAAATTATGGACCTAAAATCAACCTAAAAATTAAGAAAAAAATTTTATTTGAACATCCCGAACTTGGCCTAAAGCCTAATGTTTTAAAATGGGCTGAGTTTGAGTTTAACTTTTAGACCCAAAGTTTTATTCGGGCCGAGTTCGGACTTGTGTAAAACATTTTGGACTGAGTTTGGGCAAATTTCGGCCCAGCTCAGCCCAGCCCAATTGACAGCCCTAGTTAGGGATAACTGGTTAAGGTATTCATATGTTGAATTATAGTAACATGGACTAAAATATCATATTATAATCATTAATTATATATAAATTTAGACGAATATTTAGTTGAATAATTGATCGGATATAGATGAATCTGAATTGTCTTTATGCGGATATGGGAAAATGGATAATAATCAGGTAATTGACACCCCTGCCCTCCGGGGATTCGTCCCTGGGTTATCCATAGGGAAGATAGAAGCCTAAGCCCGCAGCCACCCGGGCTGAACAGATTTTGGGTCGTCAAATTTGGAGAGAGATCAGGGGTATTTGGGCCATTTAACAAGCATGAAAAATTAAACAAAAAAAGAACCATCACTATGGCAGAAAATTGGGAGCGAAGATAAGGGATAGGAGTAATAATATACCTGAAGTTGAAGATGGCCGCAATGACTGCGATTTCGCTGCTCCTCAATACAATCTCCCTTCATTTACAAAATTTAAAATAAAAAAAAAGTTTCAGAAATTCAGAACATAATATATCACTTCATGGAAGCTCTCGCATTCAGGTAAAAAAACAGAAACGGGAGGATTGGATCCAAAAGCTAAAAACCCAAAGAAAGAAAAAGTGAAGATTCAATACCGGCGACTCACTTGTTCTGTCGCTTTTCTCTGCTGCTGCTCCTCCTCCTGACAAGCAACGACGACGGGAGAAATCGAAGGGTACCTATAACACCCTTTATCATACTTGCGAAAACACTTACTGGTTCTCGCCAGAGAAGACGCCATGGAAGCCATATTTCAAGCTCTGCTCCTATCCTGTTCTCTACTTCTATCCCTCTTCTTCCTTCTCCTATTAAATGGTTTATATGTAAGGCCCATAGTCTTCCAAAGGCCTATGATTTTCATGTTCTTAATTGCTTGGGTGAGCCCCCATTTTAGTGCTATAAGGCCTAAGAGTTTGAGGCCCATGATCTTCACGTTTTAAATTGGTGGTGTACGAGTAGGCCCCCACTTAATGCTTCAAGCCTAAAAGTTTGAGGCACATATCTTCACGTTTTAATCGGGGTCTTTCTATTGTCATTACAGTTTCTTCTAAGTCCACCTCATTTCCCTTCTCCGCAGTCCACCTCAGTTTTTTCTAATTCCCCCTCCTACACTTTCTATAATGCCCTTAACCAAAGCCTCCCACCACACCTCATTCTCTATTGTAAGGGCTCTCTTACGTCACATTTTTTTCTAAATCCACCCCATCTTCTTCCCAACCAAACCATAAGAAACCATACACCTCATCTTCTTCCTAACCAAACCATAAGAAATCCCACACCTCACCTCATTTTCCTTTTTTTCATCTCATTCTCCTTCTCCCTCACTCCCTTCTTTCAATTTGGGACATTTTTTGCATATTGTTCTCCTCCTCCTCCCCTACACATTTCTCCTCACGTTTTTTGAAGTTAAAAGGGCTCATGAATGACGACAAGACAGTGGGAGAGCAACCTCAACATCCACCCGAGGTAAGGAGTGAAATGGGTTTTCATTTTTTTTAAATGTGGTTTTTTTTTAAGAAAAAAATTTTGGGATTTTCTAGCGTTGTGTTCAATAGGACCAATCAGAGTAGGACTACCCTGCTCGACTAGGTTAGCCGAGCATGACCTGCCCCACTCGGCCACCCCAACTGGGCATGTTTACCAGTCCCACACAAATTCCACCTGCCGAACATAATATATATATATATATATATAATTATAATTATAATTATAATTATAAATTAAATACCATAAATAAAAATTTTGTATAAAATACTTAAAATATTTTTGAAAGATGACTTAAATTAATTTTATTACTTAAAATATAAATAAATAATTTTTACTAAAAGAATAATTTAATATAATTTTGACTAAAAATACTATAATTTATACTAAAAGAATGCTTTAAAAATATAAATACTATAATTTTTACTAAAAGAATATTTTTTAAAATACTTAATTAATTTCATTTTAATCTTTTTGATTAAAATATTTTAAAAAGTAAGTAAATACTATAAAATTAAGTAAATACTTTAAGAATTAAGTAAATCTTAATTTAATGTTTAGAAAACTTATTTTATTTGTAAAATATGTCATTACGTCTAACACAATACGACATGTGATAGACTTCGTACCCACTGCATCTGCCTAGCAGCGTTAGGTCAGAAAGAGGTTCGGTCTGACTAGGGACTCCTATGCTGCATCGACTAGTGGCTTGCATGCAGAGCTTGCTACCGAGGATGTTAGAGGCATGTGAAGATGCTATAGTCCCCGAAGCGCATACGGATCCGACGCTTCTCACTAGCTATGCCACACACGTGGCTGCATCTATATGGCGGCATTAGGTAATGCTTTTAAGATTTAAATATTTTACTTATTAATACCAGGTATACTAATAGTATTTGTTTCAATTGCAAGAACGCGGCTTGTTGAAGTGTATTAGCCACGGGTTGAAACTGACGGAGTGGGAGTTCGACCCTCCAGATGTGCAGACTGGGATATGGTGAGGCTATATTCAGCGCTTTGGTCTATTCCCATTGGTTGATAGTTCCTATCTAGCAGTGAGTCGTGTTGTTATATCTACATTCTTCGAGAGATGGTATCTCAAGATGAACACTTTCAATTTTCCATTTAGGGAGATAACTATCACACTTGATGATGTGAGTGCACTACTTTCTATTCTCGTGGTTGGAAATAGTATCACCTCTAACATATGGGCACATGATGCATAGAGATTGGTAGCCTGTACACTTGGAGTGATAAAGGCGAAGGCCGCACAGGAGCTTCAATATGTACGTGGTCAGTCCCTTAGGTTGGAGTGGCTATGAAGTAGATTTTAGGGATGGGTGCTTGATGCCTATGGTGATGAGGTAATTAGATGCTCAACCAGGGCCTATTTGCTTTATTTGATCGGGTGCATGCTGTTTGAGGATAAAACATCGACTCGAGTGTAGGTTGGTTATCTCCAGTGCCTAGAGGATCTTGATAGGGTATAAACCTACACATGGGGAGTCACTACTCTAGCACATTTATATCAGCATTTAGGGGTTGCCGAAAGGTCGGACGTATGACAAATCGCTGGCTACCTTATGCTGATGAAGGGGTGGATATATAAGCACTTTTCTCTCTTTCTGCACCAGAACATACGTTATCATCCCAGTCAGCCACCCATCCACCATTATTTGTCATGCAGGGAGACAGGTTGTCTTAAGGACAATGGGATGACGCTTCGGGAGTCCATTGATATGTTAGGCCTCCACCAAGTATTATGTTTATTTTTATATAGTGTAATATAGTTCAGTATTATCATCATTTTTCTGTAATTATCTTTTATATGTTTGATGTATATTCTAACTTGGGCAGGTCACATGGACACCGTATGACGATGATAGGCAGTATCACCCGTTTCCTGAGGTTACGTTCTACCATGACATGCTTAAATGCTTTGACATCGTGGAGCCCTACCATTTGATGCAGGTGTTGAGGTAGTTTGGGTGACAACAGATCATTCCATCTGCCCTACTAGGCTCGGGAGAGCCAGTACTTAGTGACAGTGTCGCATCCTACAGTTCCACTCATGTTTTTTACCCAGAGGTGTGGGCGGTGTGGTAGAGCCACGTGCTCTCGGATGAGTATTGGTTTGTGCCGTCACTTTATCTTGGCGATTGTGTGCCCAACTACATGGACTGGTATGCACGCATATCACATCGATATGTAAAACATCTAGACGACAGATCGCATGGAGCACCACAGATAGAGTCAAAGTCAGTAGACTAGGTATATCATTTCAACACTCGTATTTCTCATTTTAGTTAGTTTTTTTATTACAATTTATATCTATCTGTACTTATTTCAGCGTATTAAGTGGGCAAAGGCTCTATTAAGATCGATTGTCCAGGGTTCGACATGTGGGTACAGACATCTATTAGATACGGTTACACAAGTATGAGATATCCTAACCTGTCGTGCTAGCGAGTTCTTTGAGACGACAACATCTATATGGAGTGAGTACAAATGACAGAGGAGGCGGACCATAAAGATGGAGATCACAGAAACAAAGACTTAGTTTTTTCTTGATGAGTTGTATATGTACTTTATAGGAGATGAGGCCCCTAATACATTGTATTAATTTTGTTTGGGGATGACCCTATTTATATAAATCACAGTTTTTGTTTCTTCGTATTTATTTGTTATTATGATTATATTTTTATACTTTAAAATCACGCACTAAAATGACTGTGTGTGGGGATGAGGCTCCTAATAAATAAAAGACCGCAACTAAAATATAAAAACTAAAATAATATTAATATTAATTACCAAAGGAATTGGTTGATACCAAAGGTTTTAACAACTATTGATTATATATATAAGTCGTCAATACAAAATTACACAATCAATGCACTATGCGGGATACATCTAAGCTATGTTTCGGCTCAATCTATCGTTAGTCAAATCCAACGTCTCCTGTGTCGCTACATCTTCGCTAACCAAACGTCGAAATTCTTCAATCCGTGGTTCTTACGAATGTAGTGCCCCTCTCAATGCATTATTAGTCTGGTATCTATGCCAATATGTTGTGATGGATGAGATAGCATGATCTGGTAGGAGGAAAACCTGTAGACATAACAAAGAGTGAAGTTAAACATTGCTAAACATGATTGACTGTAATAATACATTGTAACTTATATTTACCTGTACGAAGTGGTTGTTGTTTACGAAGCTAATAACAAGTTCCTTTCGGGTGGCAGTGGGTATAGGGTTGGATTGGAGTAGTAAGAACGTTATATTGTCGAGCACTCAAAAGGTACAGAACAATATGGTAATAAGAGGCTATTAGATGGCCACATTCTGGCATGGTCATCCAATACTTGTATGACGCACCTTCCATGAAGTGTGCAATAGAATGCCTAATCTCATTCAGTGCTACAAACCCACCAAAAATCGGCTCATAATATTGTGTGTGACTATCCAGTTCATGTAACAAGTCATTTTGGACTTGTGACCAACTATCATCTCCCAAGCCCAGCCCAACAAGGCAGTAATCACCCAAAACCCGTAATTACCCATAATTTCTATTAGCTGGTACGTCTACAGTATGCTGAATAAATGGGCGTATCCTATATGGAAAGTGCCCGATGTAAGTATCATATGATAATAATCAAACTGACGTTTGACGAACGACCTGTGACAGAAAGGATAATGCATCAACATCAATGATATGACAAATCAACTTCACTTACACAATAACAAACCTATTAATTACCTTTTCTTTCACTCTCCTCTGTCAGGTTGGTCTCACCTACTATAGAGGGTTAGCATCCATTGGACCTGTGATAAATAGAGTAGCTATCCTGTATCAGTAGTACTCTCTCAAATGTGGATGGCTCATGTCGAGTAGATTTATCCATCTTTCCAGGTGGCCTACCTCGTATTGTGGATTTGATCTTCAGTTCTTCTACATGTGCACTCCCTGGATTTACCAACTCCCTCAATTTCCTAAGTAGCTAGGCCTTGCCTGACTTGCCAACTTATGCGTAGGCCTGCTTCAACAGCTTAAATTCCTCGATATGAATATCATCCTCATTTACATGGTTCTAGTTCAAGGTGGGTTGCATGTCAAGCTTGTGCCAATGAGTATGCAAAGAATGAAGTGGAATCGGATACTTTTGCCAAGTATAATCAGCAATTTCGTGGGCGTTTGACAAGCTGTGAGTGAATCTAAGTTGACATCCACATGCAATGGGGTTAGGGGTGGGCATGGGCTGGGCCAGCCCGAGCCCAGCCCTCAAATTGGCCCGAAAAAGCCCGGCCTGAGCTAGGCCCGATAAGGGCCCGAGCTCGGCTCGAGGCCCGAACTTTTATTGAGGGCCGGGCTTTGGCCTGAACTTTTACATACATAATATATATGTATTATATATAATATATTAATTATTATAAAATTATCAATAGTATGTAGCTTAGTTGATAAAAATAGTTTTTTACAATAAGTATTGGGTTTAGTCCTAGTGAAATCAATGATTTTTTAAAATAAACAACCAATAAAATTTAAATATATAGTTTTCTATGCTTTTTTAAAACTAGTAAAATTTTGTAGTTCAATTAGTTAAAACATTAGGTATT
>JAOXJP010228878.1:0-11045 GCA_025762735.1 Platanus orientalis | reverse complement strand
TAATTTTAAAATAATTAGTATATTATATATAATACATATATATTATGTATGTAAAAGTTTGGGCCTCGGGCTGGGCCGAGGTAAGCCTAAGCCCAACCCTCAATAAAAGTTCAAGTCTCGAGCCCTTGCCAGGCCTAGCTCAAGCTGGGCTCAGGTTAGTACAGCCCATGCCCACCCCTAGTTGATGGTATTTGCATAAAATGATTTTACATTTATGAGCATCCTATATGTCCTTAGAATAGGGTTAAGCATCTTCACTTGCATTTTGGTATTTAACCCCTTACATGTGATTTATTTATTTGATTTTGAATTTTTTATAATATAAGACATATGAATATTTTTTTAAATGACATACTTATGTAGTAGTTACTTTACTTTACATAAGTATGGTTTTGGCACTTCGGATTTGGATATGAAGATGTGATATGATACTCTCATGTTGGAACATACCATTTTTAGTTCTAGAGACCCCTAAGTGGGTTGGTCTTTATGACCCTTATGTACCCCGCTATTGGGTCACATCAATAGAACGGATATTAATTGTCTAGCGATATCTCAAGTATATTACTGTTGGTTCACATTAATAGCCTAATGGGCTGTGTTGTCCTGTGATCTTAGGTGCCTTACCATTGGGTCATATTAATAGGCAAAATGGTCATACTACCCAGTGATATCAGGTACCTTATCACCGTGTCACATTAATAGGTAAAGGGAGATTAATTACTTAGTGAAACCTTAGGTATCAATTATCGGGTCACATCAATAGGTGAAGACGACTTTAGTGGTCCAATGTATGTCATGTGTTATGATTTTATCGAAGACCGTTACATGAGTTATCTGTTTTGGATTTGTTAGAGACCTTTCATGTTTCATTCATATTCACATTTAACTTTGTTAGAGACCTAATATAGCTTTATTTAGGTTGGTTTTGGTATTTGATGAAGACCCACATGGATTAGCATATGGTATATAATACTTAGCATAGGGCTTATAGTATGTGGCATATGCATGATTCGGTTGGGTTCACTTTGGGCACTCATATGGTTATCTTGTGTCATGTGCATACTCAAATCATACTAAGGATACATGTTTGATATATTTGTTGCACTCGCATACATATTTTGATTTCTACTCTATCTTGATTCATCCTACCTTCTACTGTGAGTATCTTTGGCTACTTTTATGTGGGATAAACTACGTACCCTTTTGTTGAGCTTGTTAAACTTACTCGAATTGATACCACCTTACAGGTGGAGAGTAGGAGCACATGTATCTTAGAGGCTTCCTGGGATGCGGATAAGAGTTGCTTGTAGATCCACTACTATGTTTTTCCCATTTTAGCTTGGATTGTAGACATGAGACATTAATTTTGATTCCTATAAGGATTGTATTATTGGCTTGTGGAAGCCTTTTGATGGATATGGTCATGTACTCACTTTTGACTAGAGTAGACATGGTTGTGATTTATTTCCGTTGCATTTAATTTGGATCATTGACATTATCTATTCCGCTGCATTGTACACGTAAAAGGTAAATGAATGAAAAATTTAATGCTTTAGGTGAATGGTGAATGATTTGTACATGCATTATTAGCATTATTCTGTTGCGATATGTTTATGGATAAATGAACTTAAATGGTTAAAAAGAAAAAAATTTAAATTTATATAGGAAGTGAAAGTGAATGAGTGTCACACTCTGAAAACGGGATCTCCCTACCATGAAATACAGACTCGAGTTGTGTCATCCAGTGTATTGTATTATTGGCTTGTGGAAGCCTTTTGATGGATATGGTCATGTACTTACTTTTGACTAGAGTAGACATGGTTGTGATTTATTTTCGTTGCATTTAATTTGGATCATTGACATTATCTATTCTGCTGCATTGTACACGTAAAAGGTAAATGAATGGAAAATTTAATGCTTTAGGTGAATGGTGAATGGTTTGTACACGCATTATTAGCATTATTCTGTTACGATATATTTATGGATAAATGAACTTAAATGGTTAAAAAGAAAAAAATTTAAATTCATATAGGAAGTGAAAGTGAATGAGTGTCACACTTCGAAAACGGGATCTCCCTACCATGAAATACGGACTCGAGTTGTGTCATCCAGTGTCACGGATTTGGATTCGGGTTTGAACCATGACCTAAAATCTGGGTCATGACACTCTATTTTATGTAACGTATACAATTGTCAATAACCTAGCGCACCATTGTTACATATCCTTTGGGTTAAAATTACAACGTGCTAGTGGTTTACTTGCACTAAATATTTGACTACAAATATATCAAGTTAATAATATGCAAGAACTTCATTATTTTGTATAAAAATAGTAAAAATGATAATATCAAACATTAAGATTGTTACTTATATGCAAGGTCTTCACTGTTTTACACAAAAATAGTAAACAAAATAATATCAAATATTAAGACTATTACTTATATGCGAGGTCTTCATTGTTTTGCATATAAATTATAATTATATTATTCTATCAAACCAACCATAGGTTTTTTATGACTTTAAAACCAAATATCAAAATATTTTACATGCAGTTTAATGTTGCAAGTATATATCAAAATATGCAAAAATGCATAAAACATATTACAAATACAAACAAAAAAATCATACACAATAAAACCATATTAACTATAGCTATAACACTGCACTAGTATCAGATAAATAGGGAGTTTTACTTCTTTCACAATTTTGAAGAAGTTTACAAAAACCAAATCAATTACAATACATCGAAACGTAACTATTTATGAGTTTTTGAAAGAAAAAACATGTAAAAATGTTAAAGACATCATCTTATCACAATATTCAGAGCAAAATTATAATTTATTTATTATAAAACACAAATATGTTTATTGCAAGCAACTATGACACTAATACCATATGTAAGAAAATGAAAACTACTACCCATAAAATCTTCAGTATAACACAAGGATATAAAAATTTAATAAATACATAAATAATTTGTATGTAAATATTTTTAGGAAAACTCAAGGAAACCACTAAAATAATCTTAACATACCTATAGCGATGTCTTTCTATTAGTAGAAGCTTTAATACTAGAGCACAACACTTGGAAAAGCTTTCTCTTTCTTACACCAAACCTTGAAGTCTTAATGAAAGACTCAAGCATACTTAATGAGAGTAGGGATCAATTATTTTATAAGAAAATTTATGGTTATAGTGAATGTCATCCGATCAATGACTATATGAAAGTTCTCTTATCAATAATATAGATAATACCATGTCTCCATCAATGATCTCCATAAATAACCTTTAGAATACTAAGGGTTTTATCATCAATAGTCTAGATAACATGTAAAGTCACAATTAATAGTTTAGAGACCAAATAAAAAGTCTCTCTATTAATGATGTAAAGAACACCAAAAGTCACTATCAATGACCATATGAAATGTTATTTCATCAATGGTGTAGAAAACACCAAAAGTCACCATAAATGACTACATGAAAGGTCTCTTATCAATGGTATAGAGAACACAAAAAATCACAGTTAATGACCACATGAAAAGTATCTTATCAATAGTGAGAACATCAAAAGTCTCCATCAATAACCTTTAGAACACTAAAGGCTTTATCATCAATAGTCTAGAGAACATGTAAAGTCTCTTTATATTATGTTAGGATATTTATAACTCATGAAGATTACAATTTACTACGTATTTCTTAATGCTTAATAATCTTTTAAATTTAGTTTCTCTCTCTCTCTCTCTTTCTCTCTCTCTCTCTCTCTCTATATATATATATATATATCAAATGATCACAATTCCTTACCCATACTAAGAAAGTTATAGATGTTATTTATCCACGGTCAACACCTCTTCCCAATGGTCTAGCCAATAAACCTATTGCACCTAGAACTCGATTAGAAGAACTTGTTCAATGAAATATATGGCATATTGAATGTTATAAATGTGGTAGCAAGGGTCACCTTTCTACTACATGTCCTACCATTAACATCTATATGTGAATAGGAAGAGGAGTAAAAAGAATGCCTACAAGAGTAGAAGAAAAAAATGATGATGCTTCTGAAGATGTTGAAGCAATCCAAAGAGAAAAAATGTTACTATGGTTGTCTGATGTATCCAGTGGCGGAGCCACATAGGAGTAAAGGAGGGGGGCAGTTGCTCCCCCTCAATATTTGTATACTCTTGTAATACTAATGGGCCAAACAAATTTTATACCTGACTGAAATCAATTGCCCCCCCTTAATGTGTGACCCCATGATTGAAATCAGTTGCCCCACCTTACCAGAAAATGAGTTGATGTCAACTCTAATATGACTGAACTGGTACCACTCCATTTTCTGCTCAAGATGTGACACAATGTCTGACAAATGGTGCATTAATAAAGGGAGCAAGTTTCCGGTCCAGGGTACCAAGTGACTTCATTTGGAATAAAATGGCTGGGAATTTAAAATTCCATCCAACCACTTCCCATTTTATTCCATGTGAAGTCATTTGGTGTCCTGGACACCAAATCCTGAACAGAACGTCTATTTTGATTAATAAATACACAAGTACTTAGTAATTGTATATTTACTACAATACCCTCCTTTGATCCAAGTGTATCAAATCAAACACCATTTCTCAAGCCACATGTCACACACACTGATTGCTAATGGAGTGGTACCTATCCATTGAGACTGGAGATGATTTTAAATCCTAGAGAATCCTTGCTTTGGGATTGGCTTAGGTGCTCCCCTTAATTGGTGCCAACAGTGTGCTCGCAACCAGCAAGTGACACATCACGTTGAAAAAGTGATTTACACTTATTAGGGGGTGCTTTTCACTTTTTTGATTTGACGTGTCACCCTCTAATTGTGGGCACACCGTTGGCATCCGTTAAGGAGGCACACATAATCCTTTGGCTTGCCCCTCCTATGTGAAAATCTTTGCTCCACCCCTGGTAGTCGCTATTGAGTCTATCAGCACAGCCATTGGCTAAACACCTTACATGGGATAGCTTACATTCTTGAAACCTAGACATCAAATATTTACAATCCACATAATTTGTCTTAAGAGTCCACGGGCACTGATCCGTTCCACCCTTCAAAATATTCATAGTTGTAGTAGAATCAGATTCCATGACCACACACTAAAGCTTGACTTGTTGGGCTTGTAGAAACTTATGGGGTGGTCATGATTGACCACACCTAATATGAGGTGTCCCTTGGATATTGGACTCTTGAAGAAAATTTGTGGTGTTTGGGAAACATCACAACTCCTTATGAAGAGTCTTTTTGGAATATGCAACTCATTGAGAAGAGTTGTGTGTCCTCTTAGAATATACAACACATTGAAAATAGTTGTGTTGGTTTCTTAATCAATATAATCTTATCCATTTTTTTCTCATGAAAAGTTGTATATGTAGAAAAATAGTTGTATTGGTTCATCAACCAATACAACCCTAGATTTATGGGTGTCACATATACTAAGAGTTATCTAGATAAGGGTGTATTTTTTTCTTCACACACTTTGGATAAGTATAAATAGAGGAGTATGACCGTATCCCACATCAAATCAGATGAGAATTCTTTCCTAATTTCTATCTCCTCTTATTTATGTCTTAACCTCTTATATATTTATATAAAGGTGTGTGAGTGATACTTAGTCTCACGACACCTCATCACAACCTTATCTAAAAACGGTTTGTTTATAACACTGAACCAAACCCAACCCATTAAACCGGTTGTTAAAGGCATAAGACAACATGTTCTTGTTCTTATCTTATTGGTTGATAATTTTTGTGGGACCGACAATGGTAGCAAGATTATCTAGATTCTTAATCAATCAATCAATCAAAAGAATCATGATTCAATGAGAACTTGATATTGTGTATCAAATTGTATTTTTAATGAAATTTTTATATAAAATTAAAGTCTTGATCAAGTGAAGGAGCATTTGTAGAAATATTGATATATCTTATTATATCGATATTATAGTCCAATCAAAGAAAATCATTTATGTCATCAAAATTGGTGACTATGGAAGGTGTTAAGCTCATTGATAAACTCAAAGGGTCAAATTATGATAGTTGGAAAATTAGGATAATTTATCTCCTTATTTAAGACAAATTAGATTATGTCTTGAACACACCAAAGCCTATACGGAAAGAAGATGATGATAATTGAAGTATCGATTGGCAACGACAAAAGTGAGAGGATGACAATTTGGTAGCCAAGTCGATCTATCATTTTGACCCACACGGATGACAGTTTCATACCTTTGTATGAAGACATAAGTATTGCCAAAGAAATCATGAAGGTTTTAGAAGCACAATATAAGACTAGATCAGAAATCCATATCCAATTGTTTATAGAGGTATAACACCATCAAAATGAATGAAGGAGATAATGTGAATGATCACATTAATCAAATGTCCTTAATTACAAAAAATCTTGCTATAGCTGGTAAACTGATCTTTGACAAAATGCAAGTTTCAACGGTGTTGAATAGTCTTCCACCTTCATGGGATTTAGTTGTTACTACAATTAATTATTCAAGTCAAGCACTAACAATAAAAAATTATCAGCGCTTTTAGTTTTTCAACATGAAGAAATGAGAGAAACAGAAAGTCTGAATTATTTATCTCCTAAGATTTTTAGAATCATGTGAAAAAGAAGAGACAACAAATGAAAGGTTTGAAGAAGAATCTCAAGTAAGGAATATTTAATAAGTTCAAGAGCAGAGTTTGCTACAATTATGGAAAGAAATGTCACTTAAAGGTGAGATGTTCCAACAACAACAATTCCTCAAATAAAGTCAATAATCAATACTATGCATTACCACTATTAGAGGTACTTGTAATAGAACCAATTACAAAAGTTTGGTAGATAGATTTTGGAGCAACTCGACATAAAGTCAATTCTAGAGATGGGTTTGTGAACTTTAAATACATACCAGTTATAGAACATAAAATCTATATAGACAATAATTCTTATTGTGACATTTTGGGACAAGGAGATTTCAAATTTTAGAAGGGTAAGTCAACTTTTATTTTATCTAATGTTTTATATGTATATAGCATTAGAAGAAATCTCATTTCTATGTCAAAATTAGACCAGAAAGACCGCATAATAAGGTTCAAATCTGGTTATGTAATAGTTAAGTCTAAACTTGGCTATGAGATTCTAAGGGGTGAAAGGGTTGATGGTATATATCGAATAATTATCAATAAAATGATGAATTTTTTTTTTGTGTATGTTTCCGCTAATTCTATTGATTCTTATGTATGACACATAAGCTTAGGACATATAAATAAATACAAAATGACAAGAATAAATTTGAAAGGGTTAATACCCAATTTGAGAGAAATAGACTTTAAAGTCTGTACCCCTTGTTTACAAGGGAAGATGACAAAGAAGTCATTTGTTAAACATTGAAAATCATCTGTGTTATTAGAAATAATACACTCAGATATTTGTGATCCCTTGAGAATCAAAACACATAGATGAATGGAATATTTTATTATATTTATTGATGGTTATTCGAGATATGGATTTGTATACCTCCTACAACACAAGTTAGAAGCCTTGGATAAGTTAAAAGGAATTTAAAGAGGTAGAAACCCAATTAGGTAGAACAATAATAACCTTAAATAATGATAGTGATGGAAAATATACCCTTAAGGATTTTGATAATTTCTGTAAAGAAAATGAAATAAGACACTTAAACACTATGCCTAATACACTATAACAAAATGAAATTGTAGAAAGATGAAACATGATCTTGATGGATATGACAAGGTCAATGTTAGCTCATTCAGGACTCCCTTTTAGTATTTTGGGGGGAAGTTTTGAGCACAACTACTTATATATTAAATAGAGTGACTACAAAAAGTAAGTCACAAACTACTTATAAACTTTGAACCGGTAGGATGCCAGATCTATTAAATTTAAGAATTTGGGGATGTAAAACTCATGTTTTAATACCAAAACCTCTCAAATATAAGTTAAGTAGTCAAACTTATGAATGCAGATTTATTGAATATCCTAACAATAGATCTAGTTATAGATTCTATCATAAGGAAAGAGGGCTGATTGAAAGTAGAGATGATACATTCATAGAAGAGATTAAGTTCATTAGTGATATTGAGAAAATCTTATTGATAGATGAACAAGAGTGTTAAGGGACTATAAAAGACATAGATAAGAATAAACCTATAAATGAAAATACTATTGTATCGGCTGAACTAAAAGAACATCCTATGATTAGTGGGTGGAAAAGATCTAGAGAACCTTCTTCCTTGTTTCAGGACTATTATAGTTTAATGGTAGAGAAAGATGATTATATGGAAGAAGATGATATAATTGATGATCCCAAGACATATGGGGAAACAATGAGTCTAGAGGACTCAATTAAATGGATAGAAGCAATGAAAGATAAGATATCCTTTATTGAAAAAAAAATTGTTTGGGAATTAACAGATTTTTCAAAAGATCTAAAATCAATAAGATGTAAGTGGGTACTTGAGAAGAAGTACAAAGCTGATGGCACACTAAACAAGTACAAGGCTAGGTTGGTAGCAAAGGGTTTTACCCAACAACCTGAAATAGACTTTGAAGACACATATTCACCAATAACTAAGTTTATGTAAATTAGAATTTAATGGCTATAATTGCATATATGGATTTGGAATTGTTCTAGATAGATGTAAAAAATGCATTCTTTAATGAAGATTTGAAAGAAGACATTTATATACAACAGCCAGAAGGCTTTAAAATTCAGGGATATGATGATAAAGTTTATCGATTAAAGAAAGAAATCATTGTATGAACTTAACAAATCCTTAAGGCAAAGATATTTGACCTTCCACAAGGCTATTCTAGAATTAGGATATGAAATGAACAGGTTTAACCACTATGTATATGTGTGAAAGAAAGATGCTAAGATAACAATATTATCATTATATGTGGATGATATTTTGTTGGTCGTAAATGATTTTGAATGATTAATAAGACCAAATAGTATTTGGGTTCCTAGTTTGAACTAAAAGACATGGGTGGTGAAGCATCTTATATACTAGGTATTAAGATATCTAGAAATCGTATCTGGATCAAGAAAGGTATCTTAAGAAGATCCTTAAAAGATTTAAAATGGAAGGGTGTAAACCTGTTACTACACCTATTATTAAGGGACATGAACTAGATAAATCAATGTGTCCACAGAATGATTAGGAAAAAGACAGAATAGGTAAAATACTATATACCCAAATTGTTGGTAGTTTGATGTATGCAATGATTTATATCAAGCCTGATATTTGTTATAGAGTTGGATTAGTAAGTCGGCTTCAATCTAATCCAGGAAAGACACATTGGTAAGCGGTTAAAAGAATAATAAGATACCTGAAAGAAATAAAGAATTATAAACTAGGTTTTTGATCTAACAAACTTGATATTGTTGGATTCTCTGATGTAGATTTTGTAGTTGATCCATGTGTTTCTTTTTGGGGGAGGAGCAGTTTCTTGATCTAGTAAGAAACAAATGTGTGTTTCTAGGTATACTATAGAGTCTGAATTTATTGCATGAAGTATAACAATAATGTATGTTGTTTGGATTGAACGTTTCATAAGAGATTTGAAACTAGGATTGGCAAATGGTGCAATCAATGTGTTTTGTGATAACAAATCTACTATCTCTATAATAAAAAGTGGATTTAATAACTCGAAGGCAAAATGCATTGATGTAGATTATCACTATATAATAGATATAGTGGAAAGAGGTGAAGTTAAAGTTGACTATGTTACCTTTGAAGAGAAGGTAGCTAATTCCATGACTAAGGGATTATCTTTAGAGAGATTTAGAGAACATATAGCCAAAATGGGTTTAGTTGACTCAAAGGACGTTTGGAGATTATATGGGAAGTATTATTGAAAGGATCTTAAGGACATCTAAGAATAATAGTGAATGCACGATCACTTCGAATTAATATGAGAATGTATACTAGATATCTAGAACTGAAAAATCAACTTTATGAAATAGTTTTGAATGTGGTCAGAAGTGATTAAGTGCACTAGCGAGATACGGGCACTGACTCAGGTCCTTGCATGAGAAGTTTACAGAAAGTTGGAAAAAAACTGATAGGGTCTAGAGCATGTAGTGCAGTCACCCAGTGGTGGTGACAAGTAAATTGATACTACCGACGTCAGGGAAGGCCTTGCTCTTGAATTAGACTGTAGGAAGTACTTGATAAAAGTAAGGCCATACTCTATAAGGTGGCAGTGTAGAGAGTACTTTTGTTTTATCACAAGTCTACAATCTGAAATAGGAATGTGGGCTGAAGTCATCATTTGTGAAACTAAGTGTGAGACATTAGCCTTAAAGATACTAGTATGATGCTAGTCTTAAGTGACTAAAATTATCAGGGAGTACATTTAGTCTAACAATGTTTGTACATGTACTTGACATGGTTTAACATTGACAATAATCTACTAAGGATAGTGGATCATGTTATCCGAAGGACTATGTAGTGATTTAGCGAATCCTACTAGTTTATCAGAATAACCGAAAGGAGAAGGCACGTGTTCAATCAAACCCAAGTGGGAGATATAGAAACTTATGGGATTGTTATAGTTGACCACACCCAATACGAGGTGTCCCTTGGAGATTGGACTCTTGAGGAAAATTTGTGCTGTTTGGGAAACATCACAACTCCTCATGAAAAGTCCTCTTGGAATATGCAACTCCTTGAGAAGAGTTGTGTGCCCTTAGGGGTTGGCATGGGCCGGGCCGGTCCTAGCCTGACCCTCAAATTGGCACAAAAAAGCCCGGCCCAAGCTAGGCCCAAGCCCAGCTTGAGGCCCGAACTTTTATTAAGGGCCGTGTTTGGGCTTACCTCGGCCCGGCCTGAGGCCCAAACTTTTACATACATAATATATATGTGTTGAATATAATATACTAATTATTTTAAAATTATCAATAGCATATAGCTTAGTTGATAAAAATTGTTTTTTACAATAAGTATTGGGTTAAGTCCTAATGAAATCAATGATTTTTTAAAATAAACAACCC
>JAOXJP010228877.1:0-11046 GCA_025762735.1 Platanus orientalis | reverse complement strand
ATTGTTAGGTTCTATATTGTCCTAGAATTATATTCTACATATTAAGATTGATCTACTACAAATTTTAATCCATTTTAAGTTCTGAAATCAATGATTTTAAAGAGTATATGTACTTCTAGTTTTGATATTTGGTTCCATAGGATCACAGAGACTGTTGTCTTATTTTATAAGAACTGTACATGTTTTAATGATTGATAAATGATCTGAATGCATAATGTTCATCATGATTATAATACAAATCTGATAGTTCCATAGTTCTGTGCTTAGGAGGATTAAACATCTATGATTTAAAGTATTATGAATTTGCTTATATTCTCTTTAGATTGCTATATGTTATGTACTGTTACTGTTATTGTTCTTAGTTATTGTTGATCATTTTCCATTACAGTTTTGTTATAAGCCACCCTTCATCATCAAAGGAGAAACATTGATGATGCTTAGCACACCTTGCTTATGGTGTGAATGACCCTTTTTTGTCGGGATTATAAATGGTTATCAAGTGGCTCTTCTCACCGGAGATAAAATTGTTGAATCACATGGCTTTTCTCACCAGAGATAAAATTAGTGAATCATGTGGCTCTTCTCATCTAAGATAACATTGGTGAATCATATAGCTCTTATCGCCGGAGATTAAATGGTGTAATTGTTATCTATATTGGCTTATGTATATGTTTTACATGTCAAGTTTTGTTCAATTCAGTTATATGCACCTGTTTGTTATGTTGAGACCATTTATATGATATGTCTTTTAAATTGTTTTTAATTCAATATATGTTTCTGTATGATTAACTATTCAGTTCCATATATTGTTAAAAATTATGCAACTATCTATTTCATTTTGATTCATGCAAAGTCTTGATCCGCTATTCATTAGTTTATTGTTATCTGCTAAGTTTGTCAAGCTCACCCCAAATTTGGCACCATAGATGATGTGGAGATAACTGTTTAATGATTTTGACATACAGGATTAGAGAGTTTGGAGATTTTATTCATGTTATGAGACATTGAGACTTTATTTTATTTTAATTTATTTGAAAAGAATGTAATAAGTTAGTGGATTTTGGTTTAGGCTTGATATTTAATTTTTAGATGATGCTTTAATTTATGTCAGATTATTAGTTTCTATGAATGGGAATGCTATGACATGATTATGGATTATTTTTAGGTTTATGAAAATTTTCCTACAGGTTGATTATGTGGTTGGTAATGTTATATGCAATTTTGTTGTGTATAAATGAAAAGAATTAAGTGAAAATTTTATATAGAATTTACAGGTTAAAAATGAATAATGAATGTTTAATGTTATGTGCCAAAATTCATGACCCTACTTTTGTGGGTTTCTGGGTGCGATGTCTTTTTTTTTTTCATTTTCATAATACATAATACTACTAGAAGAATCCACCAATAATGCATATATTGGCATTCATACATCAATTCATTAGCATTCACATTTTAGCAAGTTTAAAGTAAATTCAGAGTGTTATAAGTGTAGTTTTTGAGTGGTAAGTCGTAAATATGAAGTCAACAGTCTACTTCCTTGAATTTTAAATCCTTTAGGCTCAATTCTAGTTTCCAACAAGTTAAGATAATCAAATTTTTATTGAAAACCCATGGGCATCCATCTAAAAATTATTGGATATCCAGTTGGTGGTGGAATTAAAAGATGTAGATCTCATGATATGTTCTTCGCATTTCCATCCTATGACTTGGTGACCATCTTGCTTGCAAATATGGGTTGAGGCCCTAGACATTCATGTACCTCTCTATCATGATTCTATCAAGGCCCTAGACATTTCACATTTTCTAGATCCAGATTCCTTTCCTCAATTGTGAATCTATTATTATCGACCCACAGATTGCACATTTCTTGTCTCACCAATTCCTCCTCTAATATTTGTTATAACACCCCGCACATGTTTCATGTACTAAGTAGGGTCATAAATACATAATTGACTGTGCTCTATCAATTATGTATTTTAAGTTTCTTAGTGGTATTTTAATACATTTAGGTGAGTGAGAAAAATTAAATAACACATAGAATGAAAAAAAAGATGAAAAAAAATCAAGGACATGATAAGTTCTAAAGCTGTCCCAAACAGTTAGGGTTCATAAATAAATTTGTATCAATCTCATATGAATCACCCTACAAATAATATATGTTTGAAAATATCAATGAGTCTACTTTCCAATTGCAATAAACGGTGAGTGAATTAAAGTTTTCAAGAAGAAATTATGATAATTTTCCTGTCAGGTGTTTATGTCGTCTGGTATGGTCTGAATCAGTAGATTTTGGGGTAACTTAAAAAATACACTAATAAAAATATAGGATGAATTAGTAAGAAAACTTTATGTCCTTGGAAAAGTCTTAAAATCTAGTTTCCAAAAAAAAGTTGTGAGTGAATCAGAGTTTTGTAGAGAAAGTTATGGTCGTTTTCCCACTAGGTGTCTGTGCTAAAAAATTATGCCATATAATCGTGATTTTTTTCAAGATTTTAAGGACTTTTTTACTAAACTTACCTAAACACAAAATTGAGTATTAGGGTTGCTATTTAGACCAATAAAAACATAAAAACTCATAGAAAGAGAATTTTTTGAAGAAGTTTTGCAAGACTAGAGATTTTAAAGAGAAAAGGAAAATAAAAGCTAGGTTTTGGAAAAGGAAAAGGTTAAAAAAAATAACAAGCGTTATAATTCAATTTTTAGCAATAAGAGGCAAGTAATCACATAAAATTTACACGTTTTGTTCCTTGTTTAAGATCTTAGAACTTTGTTTGAAATTTTGTTAAAAGATCTTTCATGTTCAAAACCTTGTTTTCTTAGAAAATATAAGAATTTTGAAAGTTTTGTGAATGATGCAAGTAATTATATAAAAATTATATGTATTTATTCTCTGTTTACTTTCTTAAAACTTTGTTCAAGTTTTGAAAAATTGATTTATCATGTTTTAAGCCATGAATCCTTAGAAAGTCTCTATGTGTTGACTAATAAGTTTTTAAGTTATAAATTCTATAAGTTTTCCTTAAGTTCTTTTCATGTCTGATCATGGTTTATCATTTAAGAAATGATTATGAATTGTTTAGTTTGTTTTAATCATGTTTAGAAGAACAACATTCATATTTTCTAAAGTTATGGTTAAGGATTAAAATGCATATATTATTCTATAAAAGTATAAGTATTATTTATGATTAATCATGATTTTAAAGAAGTTCCATTTTTAATCTGTGCTTAGATTGGGTCAAACAATCCACTACTTTTGTAAGATGAACTAATCATAATTTTATATGAGTCTTAATAAGACTATAAGTTTTAGAAAAATAGAAAATTGATTTTTCTTGAAAAAATTAAGTTTAGAAAGGATCATGCATATAATGTTAAATTATGAACTATGTTATGCTTAGCTATGTATTGTTTTGTTTGAAGTCTTATATAGAATGAGATTATAAATGGTACACCATATTAAATTTTGATTTATGATAATATATGAGATTATTGTTATGAGTTTGATAAAACATGTAATTGTTTTGTACTAATAAGTAAGTTTTGATTAAAAAGTATGATTCATACAAAATATTTTGATTTTTATTTGAAGATGAAAGGGAAGTAAGGTGATTCATGAGAGCTATAAATGATTTAGAGACTTTAAAGATTATATTTGAAGAGATTAGTGATTAAAATGCCTATTATGGTTGTTGTTATGAAACCTATTACAGTTTATTAGTACAGAGATCCCTTTTAAATTATGTGTTTTAGAGAAAGTAATAGCTAGAGATGGACACCATAGTGGTTATATATTTAGAGACCCTCTTAGAGGCTTTGTATTTGAGACAGAGATCTACTCATAAGTTTTGTATGTGAGAATCATTCAGAGACTCCCTAGAGGTTTTGTATCTGAAATAGAGACCTACTCATAGGTTTTGTATGTGAGAACCATTCAGAGACCCCCTAGAGGTTTTGTAGTTGAGACAAAGACCTACTTATAGATTTTGTATGTGACAATCATTCAACCTACTCAAAGGTTTTGTATCTTAGACAGAGACCTACTCATAGGTTTTGTATGTGAGATAACCACTATATGTTAAAAATCTTCAAAATTGTAGGAGTGTGTGTTTTAAAAAGTGCATTGGAGATTGTAGATGAATGGAATATGAGATGGATTGGATAATTGTGTTAAAAGATTATTAGGTGGTTAAGAACAAGTGAAAATTAGTGTTTTGAAAATCCTAAGAGGATTATAGATGAAATAAGTGTTTGAACTTTCAAAGTTCCATAAGTAAAGTTGGTATAGGAATGATAAATTTGTGTGATAAGTATAAAGTTTTTGTTTGTATAAGTAAGAGCATAAGATAAAAATAAAGATAAATAAGATAAGTTTTGATTATAAAAGTTATTGCATAAAAAATGTGAATTTGTATAAAGAGTTTTCAGCACGTTATAAAAATCTCAATTCAGTTTTGTTTTTAATAAAGTAAGTAAATTTTATTTTGAAAATATTTGTGCTAAATCTTGACTCATATTTTATTGTAGGCTTTATGTTATTACCTACGAGCTATAGATTCACCCATCCACAATATTGTTTTTTCAGATTAGCTCTATATATTGTTAGCAAGTGAGCCCATGGAGCACTATGAGACATGATATAATACAAAGAGAAAATGGATTAAAAGATTTACTTTTGTTTTTTTATTTTATTTATATGTTCATATCTTTTATTTCAATTTAGGTTTATGGACCCTTGTTGAGAATTGATATGTTTATGAGGTTTTGAAAGTTTGACTTCAGGTTTGATTATGAGAAATTAATTGAAGGAATTTTATTTTAAATGATTAGTTTTCATTCTACTATGATGTTAATGATTTAGAAGTTAGATTTTGGTGCACATGGTAATGGTTTGGATTATAAATTGGTTTCAATTACAAATTTGAATGATAATAAATGAGCTAAGTAAATGCAAAAACTTACCCTTTTATAATATTCCACTATGAAGGGTCTTGAGTAAGAGAAAGAAAAAGAAGAGTGTAAAGAGATTAACACTCCAAAGTCTTATCTATTGATGGAATTTGGGACATTATAGTTCACCCACTTCTTCATTTGTAGGTTATCCTTGATCTCTATTCAACATCTTCCTTCCTTTTAACAATTTGTCCAAGAAAATGATTTTCTCCATGGCTCAATGAAAGAGATCATGTAGATTTGTTTTATTTCATTGAGATTGGATGGTTAAATAGCTTGTATAAGACAAGATGTAACACCCTAAAATCCCATCACTAGATAAGATTTCGAGGTGTTAATTGCTTAAAACATTTTTTCTTTTCTCTCACTCAAGACCTTTCTTAGCAGAATAATGTAAAAGGGTCCTTAAAAATTTTTCTTTTCTTTACCATTAAATCCTTGCATTTTGTCACACCCCAAACCCGTAGTGCACTAATGAACCCGAAGTCCGGTGTGCGGCATTCCAAGAACTTATATTTATATATAAATATGTACAAGTTATATATTTTGTTATATATATTTTTTATATATAGTGGAATATCATATCCTAATCATCGTATCACAATAATCTTTCTTGCAGCGGAATAATAAACCAAACCAATCTCATATATGAAATAACATCAATCTGACAAACTAAAGAATATCAAATAACTGTAATGTAGCTAAATCTGAAGATACAACTGATCCTCACTACACAATCATATGAAATAACATTAATCTGACAAATTAAAGAATATCAAATAACTGTAATATAACTAAATCTGATGATACAACTGATCCTCACTGCATAATCACTCATGCTGAAAATAAACTAGTGAAGTATTGAAAAATAACTCTCCACTCATGGCATCAACCTCATGCCTCAGATCATATCACCAATAGTTTCTAATTCATCTATAAGGTCCACCTCTAAATTCTCATCACCTAAAATGTTTGTCAACAACGGAGTGAATTTGATAACTCAACAATTTACCATAAACATACATCACAATTATAGAAATATGGGTTAACTGAGCAAAATATTTTATAGAATTTAAAACATGTTAATCAGACTAAAACATATGTTGAAACTAAAACATAACTTAACTGAACTAAGATAAAGTGAATAGAAACAAAACTGCGATACATATACCATATCTACTAAAAATATGGATAACTGAAAATAACAGAATTGAGATATCAAGTCAGAAACAGAGATCAAACCATTAACTAGCAGATAACAGAACAGATAAATATCCGAAACAGGAACAGACAGCTGATGTCAGAACAGAACTAAACAGAACAATCGGACCATGGTTTTCACCTATTAATGTGACCCGATGATTGGATACCTGACATACTTATTATACTCGGTACGGAGGGCCAGACACACCTATTATACCTAGTGCGGAGGGCCAGACATCAAACTTTCCTCTTTGATGAAAAGAGGTCCATAACCAATCAAAGATACATACATAGATCATACTAATATAAAGACAGAGTTTAAACATAAATTATCAATCAGATTTACATAAGAAACTGAGATACAAATCAGATATGAACTAATAATTCATATTTTTTTTCTCCAGATTTTAAGAACAATAATACACATGGAATTGTAGCCCACCTAAAGCGTAGTATTAAGAACAGATGTGCAGAGATTTTCAAAACTTAAGATCATATTACAGAGATAAAAATGACATGATTTTGATTCTAAAATAACTAATGAAATAAACATCAAAGCATAAGATCAAAACTAGTCTAAAACATTACAATTTTGACTTAAAACCACAGATTTAAACCATAGAAATGTAAAAATTGAAGCAAAACACTAAACCCATCTAAAATATAATCCAAAACATAATTTAAAACATATTTTGAGTTTCCCTAAATTCAGATTAAAATTCATGCATAAACTTGAAATTACCCTTTTGCTGAAAAATTAACTTTTTATTGACTTTTCGATGTAAATCATCAAAAACTCATGCATAGTCTAAGAATCCTAATATCAAAACGAATTGAAACATATGTAAATGATACTTGGCTTATGCTTAAAGAATCCAATTAACCTTTGTATAATTTTTTATGAATCCCTAAGCTTTAGACCTTAAAAAAATCCTCAATTTTTTTCTCAAAATTTTATATTTTCTCTTCTTTCATTGGTTCTAATGGGTTTTTAGGGTTTGAGTTTGAGTTTAAGTCGTTCTTATAGATAAAAGAGGTGTCCCTAAAAAATAAAAGATGATTTTTATATTAATCACGATTTTAGAACGTTTTTGAGTTATTTACAATTTTGTCATTAGACTAAAATGGCTTTAATTTTCTTTATAGAACTCTATTTTTTGAACTGTTTGTTGTGTTGAACTCTAGACTTTGAGACATTTTTTTTTAATATATTTTTCATAATAAACTTATCAGGCTTACTATTTTTCATCTAATTTCAAAGTTTTCCTAGATTTATAATTATATCATAAAAATATAAAAATAATGAAAATGCATAAAAAAATCTTTAAGTATTACACCGATCTTGAACCACAAACAGCCCTACTAAGCCTCTTAAAAAGAAAAGAGGGTGGATTGTATCAGCTGCTCTTAACTAACGCCTCTTTACGTCTATGGGACGGGTACATCAAAGCTGACAAGTGACATGCGCCCCCAAAAAAGTGAAAATCACTTGTCGGCGCTGATGTGCCCGCCCCTGATAGGGTGCGGAGAGGAGCGTTAGCTAAGAGAAGCGATACAATCCACCGAGGAAAGCCGTTTTTCTTCCTCTCTGTTTTATTGAAGATGGGAATCTTCCATCGAATTTCTCTATCTCTTTAGAGTTCCCAGAGACTTCAAATACGAAGAAGAAGAAGAAGAACGTTAACCGAAATTGAAATTGGAATCAATGGAGAGAAGAAGGAGATTGGAATATGCAAAGATCTGCATTTGTCTAGGGCTACTTTTCAGCTCCATTCGCCATCTTTCCGCTCTTTCGGTTACTGTAAACGAAGTGGAATGCATGTACGAGTACGTTCTCTACGAAGGCGATACTGTGTCTGGGAACTTCGTTGTTGTTGATCACGACATATTTTGGAGCTCGGATCATCCTGGCATCGATTTTACTGTAAGCGTTTCCATGTTCCTGATCTCGTCATGTCTATATTCTAGTGGTCGAGGATCTAGGGTTTCCGTATCAGTTGCATTTTCTTTGGGGGCAGTAGAATTATGCTTGTCAAATTGCTATCGAATTGAATATCTATTCTTCTTCTATTTAAATGTCTATGTGATTTTTTAGGCTTTTTTGCTTTCTATTTTCCTTCTTGTTTATATACGCAGGAAGGTTTCTGATCTATTTAACTTGGTAGTAATTAAAGTTATCATGTTGATGATTTGAGATTCAAAAAATTTATGCTTTGGATTTATTTTGAGTTTTTAAGCTTTTGGTTTAGGTCTTAGGGTTTCTGGGTGATTTACTGCTAAGTATGCTCTCTAGATTGATGCCCGAAATGCAATCTAATAAGGGTAAAGAATTATTATTAGAATAATCATCTGCTGACTTGTTGGCAACACAGTACCCGTAAGGTCAATATATGAGAGAAAGAGTGAAGAAGGAATAAGAAAAAGCAGAGACTACAAGGATTTACTTGGTTTGGCAGGGTTGCCTAGATCCACAGGGCAGCAAATGGGACTCTTATTCTTCACTAATTAAGCAGAAAATGAGAGAATACAATGGTGTTCCCACACTCACCACGCAGCCCTACCCTAGAAACTCACAAGTGAACCACAGGTCCCCACCCAAATTAGATTTGGGCTTTTGTTAAATTCCTTTATGGAATTTACAATCGTTGCATTAGTGGCTCTTATTCTGACAATTCCAACACCTTATGTTATTGTGTCCTTTCGACTTGGATTTGGAATGATTTTTTTTTTCATTCTTTCCTTAGCCATCATTGCATCACCCGAAGAACTTATACCTGATTTCCTGGGAGATTCCTGCAATGTGGGACTGGCCAACTCCATAATGTGGTCCTTGGTGTCACCAAGATACCAATCAAACAATCCCACAAATCATGCATTGAACAAAACAATAGAGAGACCTTTTCGTCTTCATCAATACTGTCCTCAACTGCCACCAATCTGCTAGTAAGGGTATTAAACTCATTAAGGTTTTCTTGCAATGTGACCCATCCTTCATTGTTAAGCTGTAAAGCCATAGGTTTAAGACTCGAAGTCAAAATCAGGATCGGATTTATTGAAACTGGATCAAATTAGCCAATCCTGTTTGGATGGGTTGATCACAGTGTGGATCAGTGGCCATAACATAGGGAAACTGGTCAGATCAGGTGATCGATAGGATTGCGAATCAAATCAATCTTGACTGATCTTTTTCATGTGTAAAGCTGCTCAAAAAGGAAAATTTTATTTTGACATAACTCTTTCTTCTCATAGATTCCACAAATTGTCTTAAAAACCTTTCTTTGTGGTGTGATCAGACTCCTTGAGTAAAAACTGAATTGGCTTATTTCCCTTACCTTCAATCGCAATTGCACTATCTTCTTTCATAAAATCTGCATTCATCTTTAATTTCCACAATACATAATTGGTCTCTTTCAATTTTGGCACCCCAAATCTTGTAGAACTCAAATTGCCATCTTCAACAGGTGCGAAATTGAACACCAATACTGATCTTGTTCATAGAGGGCCTCATAATCAATGAAGCTCTAATACCAATTGTTGGGTATGTAGTACCCACAAGATTTATAAATAAGAGAAAGAAAGAAAGAAAGGTATAAATAACCATAAACAGTGAATACAAGGATTTACATGGTTTAGAAAGGTTGCCTACATCCACAGTCATCAAAGGAGACTCTTCATCTAATCAACGAGAAAACAATAAAATACAATAGTGTTCTCACACTCTCCACATAGCTCAACATGTGAAACTCATATATATATATATGTTGTGGCTGAGACTTTTGGAGCTTGACTTTCCAAAGCTTTTAATGGCAGCCTCTTAGAAGGCTTTGAAGTGAGGCCCAATGGGCTAAGGGTTTTCCATCTTCAATTTGTTGATGACACTCTCAATATGTGTAGAGCCTCGGAAGAACACACTAAATATTTGAGATGTATGGTTAGATGCTTTGAAGCAGTTTTGGGTCTGAAAGTAAATTTCAACAAGAGCAAGCTATTTGGCATTGGGTAGGTGGATAACTTAGGAAGACTGGTTGAGTGCCTTGATTGTTTAGTGGGCTTATTACCGACTACATATCTGGGTCTTCTTTTGGGGGCTTCGTACAAATGCACCACTTCTTGGAATACAATTATAAACCATATTCAGAAAAGGTTAGTGGGATGGAAGGGTAGTCATCTTTCGAAAGGAGGGAAAGTGGTGCTGATCAAATCAGTGTTGGCTAGTTGAGCAATACTAATGTAATTTTCTTTGGGGAAAAAGTATGGAAGGGAATGGGATGCATCTGGTTGCGTGGAATGAAGTGTGTAAACCTAAGACTCACAGAGGATTAGGCATCAACAAAATCCGAAACATTAATAAAACACTTTATCTAAATGGTTCTGGAGATTCAAGCTTGAAAGAGATAGCCTTTGGCATCAAGTCATTGCTTGTAAATATGACACAGTCAATGATTGGGAGGCTGAGACGTTTTCACTCCCTTATAGGTGTGGTTGCTGGAGGGCTATTATCGTGTGATGCAATATAAAAGGGAAGATTCCAAAAAATTGTTGTAGAATAATTTCTAATGCCCTCTAAGAATTAGAAAATAAAATCATAAAAAGAAGATAAGGAGTTAGAACAGAAAAAAGAGGAGAAAATATAAGAAATGAGTCAAAAGGGTATTTTTGTAATTTTGGACAGAAAATCCGAAAATTTCAAAATGACCCTAAGATGTGTTAGAAAATTTTGAAATTTTTATGGCCGTTCATGATGTGTTCCAGGGTTCTACAGTTAGAATTTCATTAAATTTTGATATGATTTCAAATCAAAGAATTTCAGAAAAAGGTAAAGGTTCTTTAATGGAGGTTTCAAGAGAAGGAAGAAGAAGAAGAAGAAAGAATAATGACAAAAAGAATGAGATG
>JAOXJP010228876.1:0-25043 GCA_025762735.1 Platanus orientalis | reverse complement strand
GTTGTTATTGAGTAAGAGCTGATTGATCTGCCGGCTCTATGAATTTGGTTTCTACAATAACCTATAGAGCACATTTATTTGTATGCTCCATTGACTAATGTTCTTCCATTGAAACAACAAAGTTGAGGTTGCAACATGTTGTTGTGGAAGTCATGGTTCTCCTTCAACAAGGCTCTAATACCATTTTGTTGTATTGAGACCAACTAGATGGAGAAATGATGATAAAAAATCTTGAAAAAAGTGTGCTTTTGATGTCAATAAATAAAGAAAAATAAAAATAACTTTTTGTTTAGTTCAAAGAGACTTCAAATTCCATTCTATTGGCTTGCAAGATATAAGGTTGTATAAATTGCCGAAATCTCAAAAATGAAAATTGAGTCCAATTAAATCATTTAGCTTTCTTAGGCATCAAAATAACAACCTACTAAAACATAGAAAACCCAAGAACATTTTACCTTCTCAATATAAATAATGAAAGACTAATTAATGCTTCAAATTTCAAGGTCTAATAGAGAAGTCCATGGTAATGTATATAATTCCGAAGGAAGTAGAAAGTAATCCAAGAAATTACAAAATCCAATAACAATCTTGTAAACCAAGAAAGATTGTTTAAAATTCCAAGGTCCAAGTTTATAATACCAACATCTGCATCCCAGCTGTGCTGATGCACTGTTCCTGTGTGCAGAGTTATCATGGCGGTATGCCTATACGCCCTGCCATGTTGCATATAGTACGTGAACTTCTTGTTAACCATGTCTTAACCTTTCACATGGGCTTCCAAAATGATGTTTCTATCGTCAAGGACTCTCCCTTTACTTTCTATTTGCGTCACGTGTAAGTAATATTGACTTAATAAGGAAAAAAATTATGAAAAAAATTCTGGTTCATGCTTCTACTTTTTAACGTCATTTTCTAAATTAATGAAGGCTCCCCACAAGGTTCAAATCAAAGGACTTTATGAGTCTAAGCAACTTTTTGGAGAGCACGCTGCATTAGGTAACTGCCTTATGTTGAAGACTTTTAAAGTGTGTTTTGGCAGTCCAACTTGTAGCTTGACCCGTCAATGGCTTTCTTACTTGTCAAAGCAGTCACTTGTTAGAGCTTCGGTTGTTCTGTCATTGTCATGCCACATTGCTTAATCACAACCCAATGTGCTGCAATAGATTGGTTAGGCCAGCACCCAATTACCAATGTTGGAGGATGAGAAGGACTTGAAAGTTACAACTAAGGAAGTTAGTTTGAAAAACAGAAAAAAAAACAAAAACAAAAACAAAAAAAACAAAAATTGAACAAGGCCTTACCTTAATGTCTCTCTGCAACTTTTTGACATAACCTAGACATACAACGTTGTGACTATCTAAATTAGGTTTAGTTTTATGGTACGCCATCGACCAAATGAGTGTCAATTTCTCAGGGCAGTAAGAAACATCGCATGTATTCCTAATTAGGGTTTTTCCATCAAAGAAATTAAAAAAATTTAGGGCACATTACACTGGCTACCTTGATACGGAGACCTTGACTTCCACCTGTCTTGAGGTAAGGACATGACTCAGAAGTGCCTCCTTTAAAACTTTTGTGGTGTAAAGACCAAATTGCTCTAGAAAAAGAAGAGAGTTATAAAAGAAAGTGACAGCACTTACATAGAAAATTAAAATGAAACTTTAAAGCAGCCCGCTGTCAAGACCTAGAAACGAGCCAGCCAGAGGTAATTTTCAATTATTAATTAATGCATTATTTTTTGGTAAGGCCACTTTGGCCCGCTGCCGCAGCGCACTACCACTGGTCAAACTCCCTTGAAGAGGCACATTCATTATTTATCATTATTGCTGTCGTCGTCATTGTTGTCATGGGAATTGGGAATTAGTTTATGGAGACCAGGTTAGTGGTATCAAAACTGACAGACTTTACTAAAACGAGAAGTAATGACAAACTATTTTCCTTAATAGCGACACTATCCCACCTCATTCTTAGTAAGGAATGTTTAGATCTTATTAAATTATCCAGAATCTGAACATTCCGGATCACAGGTATGATAAGGATGTTATCCTCCTAATCGATTCTCTCTAACAACTAGGTATTGTCTCAGTGGTTTGTCATAATATTTGCAATATGAAGATGCAAGCTTGTTAAGTTGGTAAAGTCTGATCTATAGGTCCTATACTTGAAACTTCACTTACTAACAACCAACCACTCTGATGGCTTAGCCCATCGAGGAAAAAAGTAAGAAAAAAGGAGAGAGAGAAGCGATATCGGACTTATCCGTCATGATTTCATGTAGCAGAGAAAAAAAGGCTCAAACAAATCTTGACCTCTTACGTTAGTGATCAAGGCAGTGCACACGTCTGTCCGTGCCTCTTTCTTTTGTGGTTACACTGTGCAAGCTGTAGGCTTGGCTTGGTGTAAGTAGTGCACTGCGTTACTGATGCTTGTGTCCTTAATTCATTTGAAACATAGATCTTGCATTTAAGAAAGCTACATTCAACTGCAATATAGATCTCCTCCAATAATGATCAAGAATCTAACCAAGAATTGGTAAGAACTTAAAAAATTTAAATGAGAGAGAGAGAGAGAGAGAGAGAGAGTACTGGTGACTTTCTGGATTGTCCAATTGATAAGATTTTCGGGCCTTGGCATGTCCAACAGATCAATACTTCACTTTTTTAGGGTCCACAAAGAACACAGTTCCACCTAAGGTCACAATAGTCCTTACGGTCCTAACTCCCCCTAATTAGCACAGGAGAAAAAAAAGACCCTCCAATTTGATGGCCTTAATTATAGTCCCAGACCCTGATTACATCATGGGTTAGGCCTCAATTGTTCAATGAGATACCCAATATAATGACAACCCTAATTACATTGGTGAGCCCCAAAATCTTTGCTTACACTAGTATATTTAATTATTATTAGAAGCTGAAGTGGGGTTGGGTTGGAAGACGGCTGACCCAGATTTGAACAGGGTTCAAAAAAATGGGGCGGGGATGGGGGTCAGGTCTTTGGCAGGTCCATTCAGGATGGTTTTAGAAAATTAACAAAACTTGACCGACCCAACTCAGGTCCTCATCAAGTGTGCTCATTAGTAATATTGAGTTTTATTTTGCTATTATCATGATTTACTTATTAGCCATCTAATAGGTTTAACATAACATCAATCTAATTTATTGAATTGGGGGGCCATACTCCAAACCATAAAAGTTAGAACATTTAATCATTGAAACCAATTAAAATATTTGTGGAAAGTTGCTTACCATCTAAATTCATGCACTTAACTGATTGATCAGTTCCATTTGATAGATTTTTTGTTGTTTTCTTTCTTTCTTTTTCATTTGATTGAACTGATTTTTTTTGTGAGGGTCCTAATTGTTAGGCCTTATATCACAATAATGAATAAAGATACAACGTTTTTGCTTACATCTAAAGATTTCGCACTAAAATGATGTCCATAAAAACTAAGAATTTACATTATCTTATTTCTAATATTTTCTTTATTGTCAATAACTAAACAAAAGAACTTTTGTAAGGTGACAGGCCAATATAAGAAAATTTTGGAACATAATCAAAAGTTATACGCCTTTATTAGCAACAAATTAACCATCATGTTCACAAAATAACTACTTTTAAACTAAAAAATTAAATGTAAAAATGTCAAATGAAGAAACATAAATAGAATTTCTTCCTTTGTTTTTGGAAGGGTGTGACAGTAGAATTTGTCTTAAATCTTCTTTGTCATCACATTTTTGGTTGTTATTTTGAGTACAGGAAACACTTGGTCACCAATACTGTAACCTTTTGAAAATAATCATGTCAACTAATGAAAATAGGGGTTGGTTTCAACCACACTAGATTTCTTAACAAAGATACCCATGGGAAGGTTACTAGCAAAACTATTCCCAATAGAGGAGACATGGAAAGCAATTAAAGCATATGAAGGGACTCCTAAAAGGTAAGAAGAATGAAAGAGGATGGAAGTGCATTTGGTCCACAAACTGATGTTGGTGGTGATTGTGACCTTATAAAAGAGGTACAAGTGTCTCCTAACCATCAGGTCTTGGCCCCTTGGAACTTGGTCTAAGACTCTTAACACTCGACACGTTTGCGGATATTACTAACTAGGGTTCGATCCACATACAGGGGTGGAACTTTTCCCAAAAGAATATAACATGGTTTGCATCCACAACGAGATGCTTACGTGCCCTTAGAGGGGATGAGGCATTCTTTATCAAATGATAATCGTTTGACAGGTTTGTGCAGTTATGGCATTGCACTTCCAGTCACTGCAAAGGAGACATCAATGGGATATGAACTACTCCTTTGTAAGGCATGCTGTGACTAAGTACATTGATTCTCAATGAAAACCCTACCTTGAGGGGTCGAATCATCTATAGTCAGATTGGAGATATATCAACGCCAGTACAAACCAAAGCATTTTGTGATATTATGGTTGACAAAGGGTGTCTCGTTAGATCTTGGGGGTTGGGGGGGAGGGGGGCACCATCCATAAGTACTCGTGTTATCAAAATACCTTTTGTCAAGCATCATAAACCATGCTGGATTGGTCCTGCTGTATGTCTATAGTCTGAGCAGAGATGATTAGAACTCCTAGTTCAAGGGTTTAGTTCTGTACCGTAAGCACGCGTTCTTGCGTATGCATTTTCGACCTTTCCACATGTCAAAACCGAAAGTAATATAGAGAAAGCCATAGACCAACTAACCCTAGGGAGACAGTTGAGATATTATGCCCTTATCCTAACACTGAGGCCCAGAGGCACTAATGTAGTTTCAATCAACCTCAGCTTTGGTAAGATGAGGTACTTCTGCTTGGTTGTTTATCGATTAGAGTTTGAAATGCTCATTCTATGTCATCACTAGTAAGCTGACAGGATCTATGAAGATAATTCATAATGTTCCCCATTTGAGCAATTTGGGTATTCAATTGAGATATAGCATTTGGTTTGAATCTTATAGAAATGAATTACTTATATGGTTCTCTCATTCGATGAATCCATGGCAAAAAATAGTGTTCAGATTTGTTGCTTAAGCTTTCTTCAAAAAACAGTTGCTGAAGCAGTCTCGTTGGCTCTTCCAACCTTGAGGGCAAAAGGTTTTTAGTAAATAAAGATAAAGAGTATTCTGGAAGTAATGAAATAACGATATAATGAAATAAAGATAGAATTTGATTAGATTAAAATTAAATTTGATAAAATTAGGCCTAATTTAGATAAGACTGGTTTATATCTTGATCTTCTTCTTTTTTTTCCAGTTTATTTAAACCTCTTAAGAGAGGCATTATAAACATGGTTGAACAATCAATAAGAATCTTTTTTCTCTTGAACTTCTTTAAGGGTCATTACCAATGGGGTGCATGATTACTAATATACCTACATTATCTGTGTAATGTGGCGGATGCTGTAAATGAATTGGGATGCTTCAGCCGTGATTTTTATTTATTTATTTTTTGCGAAAGCTTCAATAGAAGATCCAAATCCAAGGAAAGAATGGAAAATCACATTATTACACTAGTAACATATGAGTGATTGCTTACTAGGATTCATCCCATGGCCATCCGCAATAGAAGTGTGCTGTTTCTATGGGATATAACTTGCTTGGCTATCCGAAAAGAAAGTACACTAGTAAATATACTCTTTTTTATTATTTTTGGGAGGGGGGGGGTTTAAAAAGAGTAATAGAAACAATTTGCTGGTCAAAATTGTCTACGATAGCCTTTCCTAGATTATGCGCTTCACTATTTGCTTCTCTAGGTACGTGTGAAAAAATGACTTCTAAGTGAAAATATAAAAAAGAAATTCTGAAAGTAGAAAACTGGACTGTAACTTGGTGCTATTGTTGGTTAAGTGCTTTATTTAAGATGATATTAGAGCAGGTTTTAGGTTGTGAGTTCAAATCCCCTTGTGGACACATTTATTCTCTTGGGTCTTGCACCTATTTTCCCTTTGTAGTGTCGCAGTGTGCACACCATGTCTATGAGTATTCCTTATTAAGTATATTAACTGAAACCTTTCCTATCACCTTAGGGTTTTAGGAGAGACAGATAATTGTTTTAGTTAAAACCTAGGAAACACGGATACTCCAAAATCTTTAATGTATCAATGTCTAACACATATCCGTATCCAATACTCCGAGGGTACCTTTGCACGTGTGCCCACGGATTTTTGGATAAATTTTTTTTGGACATGTTCAAGACATGTTTGGAATATGACATTCTAGGGAGTTTGATAAAATATTTCGAAGAATGGGAGTTAATTAAAGAAATATCCAGAAAGAGTATTATAGTAAATATATATATGGAAAAAAAAATAAATGAAAAGAGAGGTGTCGAGAAGGAAAGAAGAGGAATAAAGGAAAATGAAGAAAAAGAAAATAAGTGAGAGTGTGGAGTAACATGACACATCTCCTAGTTTTTTTCTTTTTCAGTTACATTATAATTTTTTTGAATTCTTAATACTTTGTACTCTAAAGACTAAACATCATTGTATGTGTGTAAATGTGCTTCTTAGTTATGTACTATTACTTTCAAATTAATTTTGTAAATATTTTCAAACATTTTAATGCATGTTAGTTATTTTTTAACATAAAGTATAGATAAAAATATTAATTAATTAATTGTCGTATCGTATCTTAGTTTTTCAATAATTGTCATGTTACCGTATTCGTGTCGTATTGTACCTGTGTCCCGTATCAGTATCCGTGCTTCCTAGGTTAAGACCAACCTTTGCACATGGAAACATGGGGAGTAGACAATTTGGGAGTCGAACATTGAATATTAGCATTCTTTTCTTCTACTCTCTCTCTCTCTCTCTCTCTCTCTCTCTTATGTGTAGGATTCTCACACAATAACCCATCTGGATTTAAGACCATCCATGTGATAGGAGACCCTCGATATTGGTCACATGTGCAATGCTTTGTTCACATCAATCCTATACTCTTTCATCTATGGAATATTCCCTTTGGATAACAACAATTGGAATTGATTTTTTTCCTTTTTTTTTTTTGGTAGGGGCCACTTGTCTTGTGGCACCACATAGGGTGAACACGCACTACTACTAAGGGGGGAGGGGGCAGGCATCAACGCAGTCTATATTAGAATGATGTCTGTCCTCCCCGATCTCTCGTTTGGAGAGGTCATACCACAACCAACTCGGATGGAATGGTATGAATTTGCCACAAAGGTAAGATTGGCTTAGGATTGAGATTATGGTCAGTCAAGTTGGGTTTGGGTTGGCTAAAAAATCCATACCTAACCTGACCCATTGCCATGGCCAGATGAGGTACATTCCAGGTGTATGTCTTTGGCTCTCCACTTAAAACTGCCACGTATAAGATTTTCAGCATGTGGGAATTCCTTGGCTATTTTTGTCAACTCCTGTAGCCTTGAACAGTTGAACCAAATCCTATCAAAGGCTGGGTGGTGGGCTGCCATGCTCATTGACCCTTATTATAGGCCCAAACAGAACTGAAGGGTAGATAGTTGAGATGGGCTTTAGATTATTTCTGTTAGAATCGAAACCAAAGTCTTGCATATTTATGCATAAGGCCTCAAGTCATACCCATACTGGCCCACAAGCTCATAAGGAATGAAAAGTCTAGTGCATACTGGGCTGGGCTCCAGAGGACCACGATAAATTTTTTTCTTTTCTTATTTGAAGTGGAAATCATATCACACATATAGTCTGCTATATTAGGACTCCTAATGGACTAGATGTTTATCGATTACCAATCCCTATTTGGTCTACTTAAGGCAAATACAGATTTAGGTTTCAAACAGACTGGATTTTTATCTGAAACCGATCCACATTCAGCATTCTTAAGGTGAAAAAGGATTCAGGTGGATCTACAATGATTAATTATCTGGTTCATTTAGGAATAATCTGATCATAATTGGATCAACTACAGATATACCTCTAATCTTAATGGACCATATACAGATTATATAAACAGATTCAGCCTGCATTCACTCTGTTTACAATTATATGCTACATTAGTACATGTAATCATATGAATAGTAAATATGACTAGTTTAATGTGTATGATATTGTAATTGTTTAGTATAGATAGAAATTAGGAGAATTCATAGATATATTTTCTTGACCTTATATTTTTTCAATATCACTAACCAGATCTGATGCATGATCTATCACATGGTTGAATAAGAGGTATCCATTGTGGAGGTCCAAATCTAAGTCTAAGAAGCCTTAGACACATTGCATATGGGGTGGGGGACATTTTGTTTTAAATTTTAAAAGTTATTTTTATGTATAATAAGGCCTCTTGCACCAAAATTTTAGTGTGGGGGTAAATTTTATGTGATAAGGCTATGAGCCAAAGGGTAATTTAGAAAGATTTTTTTATTTTATAGTGCTTAGTGGGGCCAAGAATAGCTGGTCGACAGCCCAAAGGATGTCCCAATTTAGCTAATTTTTTTATTATTTTGGTTTAAGGAATTGGAAGTTTCCTTTCTTTGGAAATAGAAGGATGGTCAGTCCAGGATTTGGTGTCTAGGATGGTGTCGAAGACACCAAGAGACATCATATAGAATAAAATGCATATACCATATTCAAAAAATGCATCACCCACCCATTTTATTCCATATGACATTTGGCACCATCCTAGACACCAAATCCTAGAACAAACATCCTTCCCGTTTTGGAAACTCTCCAATTTCCTATATTGTAATTTCTTTAAAAGGCTTTCCCCTCGTTGATTGATATCAATGAAATAAAGGAATTTTTTTTTTCTTCTAAAAGGTCGGTTGTGGACCCTATCCCTCCTCTCTCTTTTGTGTTGTCCCTCTCTCCTCACTCTCTTCTTCCTCCTAACATCACAACAGCCCTATCTCCTCCCTTCCTCTCACATCATCCTCTTCTTCCTCCCTTTCTTCTCTTCTTTTCTTCTAATTTCCACTTATTTCTTCTTCCTCTCTATTAATCCTCTTTCTCCTCTCTCCCATTCTCTTATTGAAATATTGTCAATTATCTAATAGAAGGCTGCTGAAAATCTGAAGGAAGAGCTCTAAGTGGAAGCCATTAAAAATAAAGTTTCAAGGCAATTACAAGACCTCAAATCGTTCCACTCAAAGAACTCAATTTGCTTCCTTTTGGGTCAAGTTAGAGACCTCTTTAAATTCTTTATATGGTCTTCTAAATATCTTTTAAAAGTTCTTGATTAAATCTCTGTCATAATACCTTCTTATTTGCTTGATTCTCACAAGTGTTCAAACTAGAAAATTTCTGAGTCTATAAACTAGCAAAATCACCCCTTTATTTGACTAGTTTGTTTTTCAAATTTCTTTAGGGGTTTTCTTCCCCTAATCAGTCTCTATTAAATCCCTCAATCCCCAATTAAAACCCTTTGCTTTTTGGGATTAATTAGAGATTTTCTCTAATCTAATTTGGGTCTTTCTCATATGAAACTTGAGCAACCAACTTAAATATTCAATCTCTCTCTCAATTTTAAGTCAAATCCTTTGAAATTTTGGACAAAAAACATATCATAGAGCCCTGCCATCTTGTAAAATTTTAGATTTTTTGACACACTCCAAGGGTATTTTTGTAAATTTATCAAATTTTAGAAAATTATAATTTTTCCCTACTCAAAAATTCCAGATTTAAATTTCTATTTTGTTGTTTTTTTTATTTGGAGTTGCTTCCCATCAATTTTTGCATCAATTGGTATTATAGCCAAGTTTAATCAACTAGTTCTATCTAGTTAAGGTTAAGTCCTTTCTAGAATTGACCTAGTTCCTTTCTGAACTATTCTAGGGGTCTTTCTAGACTGATTTACACCATGGGGTTTAGCAACAATGAATTGGTAATTGATGTTAAGAAGAAAGCTCAAGATTTAGAGACTACTAAGGTGTAGTTTAATTCTAGAATAGACTGTTTTGAATATGAGTTGAGATCTATAAAAGAATCCATTAAGGCTCTTACAATAGCCATATCTAAGAATGTAAATGCTAGAAAATTACCAATAGATGAAGTAGGTTTCCCCAATTTCACCCCTCCTCTACATGAGCATATTGAGAGTCTAGCTCATAATGACTCTCGTATGATATAAAATGAGGTGATACATGCCAGCCAAGAAAAGAATCACAAGGTTGTGAATCAACTAGATACTGTTCATTGTGAAGCTGAGAGAGATGTCAGATTGGATGTTCTAGACTTAAGTGGCCAACAAAATGTAGATGCCTTCCTAGAATGGAATAATGGCATGATGTTCCTAAATGACCTAAACTACAATTCGTAGTAGCCAAGCTAATAGGAACAATTAGAATGTGATGGGCTAGTTACAAGAAGAGTTTTTCTAAGTTAGACAATGGAGAAATTACTACTCAGAGTGAGATGAAAGAAATTATGAAGAAAAGATTTGAGCATAGGGATTTCAAGCAAAGAGCTCAATTCTAGTTGAGTCAACTTAGGCAAGGAACTTATTTGTGGAAGTCTACACCAAATAAATTCCAACATTTACCTACATGGGTAGGAATCAGATGGAATGCCAAGATCCTAGTGGCCATGTATCAAAGGGTCTACATCCTCAAATATCACAAGGTTTATACTATAACTATTATCCTTGCATTGATGATGCTATTCAGATAGCCTATTAGATTGAGGATAACATTAAGAATCATTATTTTAAGAAGACCTTTATTAAGACTACTTCTAGAGGTGTAGTAATGAGTGGTAACTATTCTAGTAGACAGCCCAACAAATCTCAGTCCTAGATCGTGATGTCATCATCTCCTAGACCTAGTAGCCAATTTTTTCCTTCTAGATCAAGAGATATAGAAGGTTCCACATCTAGGTCATGATCAGATTAGTGTTACTTATGCAAGAACAATGGTCATCTAAAAGTCCAATGCCTAAATCGATTTATGGGTCTTTCTAATAAACAAGAGCCTGAGTTGGAAGAAGAAGTATATACTCTAGACCATTCCATGATCCTTGAAGACAAAGGTGGTGAGTCTGATGAGGACAAACCCGTATACATACTTCACCCTCTTCTTTCTACCCATGCTTAAAAGGAAGAATAGTTTTGTCATAACAATATTTTTTAGATGCAAGTTTAATGTAATGGCCAAATATGCTCCATAGCCACTAATGGTGGCAACTGCACAAATGTAGTGTCAGAAGATGCTATGAAGAAATAGTTAAGTCATAGTGTGTTGTCAATTCTATTCCAATGTCTAGGTGGTGTATAAGCTATGAGTATTTAATGTCTATCAGAGTTGAGTTTGTAGACCACCATCACTAAGACATGGATGAACATGTGCATCAAGACAAGTTTAATACATGAGAAGGATCCTCAAGGGCTATTAGAGATCCCCACCGCATACCCAACTGGGTCAAAAAGGTAAATGAAAGGTAAAATATTTAGGTGAATGTGGTTGCTCAAAATGACCCCCTAAAACCATGGTTGACCCTAGAATTTAGAAGACCTAAATAGGGATCAATCAAAGGATGCCCAAAGGGCTCTCTAAATATCCAATAAACATAGAAACAAAAGTCAAGTAAATTAGCCTTCACGAGCGCTCACACTTGGGTATTATGAGCCCTTACATGGTCACGCAAGGACTCGGCTTGAGCAATCTAGAAACATCCAGTTTTCTAGAAATTTAAGTTATGGTACTGCGAGTGCTTAAGGATACTCCTGAGCGCTTGCGAGTCAAAGTGAGCACTCGAGATCCCAACAGTTAGAATTTCAATCGTTGGTTCTCGACCGTTGGGGGCATGGGGAGTCTTGGCTCACCTCTATAAGAGTAGGACCTATCCAAAATGAGTAAGAACTCCCCCCACTACTCCTCTATGTTGAAATCATCACTCCACTCTTGAAAATCATTTTGAAAACCCTTTTTACATGAGATGTTCTTGAGCTAAGATAAGTAAATCCTAAAATAAGAGAGAAAAAGTCTTATAAAACAATAGCTTAGAAAATCCATTAGCCAAGACTTGAAGAAGTGCTCTTGAAGCTATCAATGAGCCTTAGGGAGCAAGAACCCTACTTGGGAAATCTTCATGAGAAGCTCTATATACTAGATGTGAAGACTTTATCACATTTACCTATTGAGAGGTTGAACAACACAGCTAAATAACACACTTGCATCACTTGAAGACATCCATTGGAGACACTAAATGTGTAAGCTTCTACTAGGGACACTAGAAGCAAGATTGAGAGTCTGCTTGAAACACCAAGTATGGAGTTAGGATTTAATTATTAATAAAATCAACACACCTCCAGAGTGGGCATTGGAGAGTGGACGTAGGCCAATGTGCCAAACCACTATATATCTTGGGTCTTTGTGGTTGAATGTACTTTGTGTTTGTTCTTTAATTTTTATATCATAACTAAGCACAAGCTTCTAAGCCTTAATGAATTGGCATATTGGTCTAAGCTATCATCCTAAGAAATATATTGAATTTGCAATTCATTATCTATTGATCACTTTAGTACTTCACTCACAATATTAAACTTAAGTGATCATATTATGGGTAATTGGGATTAATTTAAAATAACTTAATTGGGGAATCAATTAGATTAAAAATAACTAAAAAATTTCAAGATCCTATTCACCCCTCTTTAGGTTTAAACCGGTATAGAATTTCAATTGGTATCAGAGCAAGGTTGCTCTAATAGGGCTTAACCACTTGAGATTGATCCATAAACTTAATCCTAGAACTAGCTTGGAGCTGGCTTTGAAATTAAGTAGTTCAACTTCTACACCTCCTTATTTTAATGGAACTAAGTATGGCTATTGAAAAGACAAAATGAGCATCTTCTTAAAAAACATAGACCACAAAGTATGGAGTTCGGTTGTAAAGGGATACACCCAACCCATAACAAAATGAATATGAATGGGAGACAACTGAGATGGATGCCTACAAGGCACTAAATGCCATAATTTGTGCCCTTAGCCTGGATGAATTTATTAGATTTATTACATATAAATGGCTAAGGAAGCATGGGACCTATTGGAGGTCACCCATGAGGGGATAAGTACCGTGATGCTATCTACACTTTAAATGTACACCTCAAAATTTGAGTCCCTTATGATGGAAGAGGATGAACAATTTCTTTGATTTCACATTAAACTTCAAGATATTGAGAATTCAATGAGAGGGATTAGAAAAGAAGTAAATGGATTCCAAAGTTAGAAAAATAAATAGGTCCATTCATGAAAGGTTCCATCCTAAGGTAATGGTCATAGAAGAATGTCAAGACCTAGAGAAAATGAAACTAGAAGAATTGATTGTGTCAATTCAAACATTTGAACTAAAATTAAAACCATCCAAGAAAAGAAAGACATTACACTTAGGGTTGAAGTCTCTTCCAATTCAGATGAGGACTCCGATGATGAGCTTTCCCTACTATCTAACCTAAAGATTTAATTTCTTTTTAAGAAAAATACTAGAGGCTGTAGGAAGTACCATTTTTCAAAAAATACAAACTCTAGGAGGATTAAGGTTCCTAAAGAAGAACCTAAGTGTTATGAATGTAGAGGTGATAGCCATTTTACTAGAGAATGCCCAAACCACAAGGTGAAAACGAAAGGAAAGCAATGGAGACCACTTAGGATGACTCAAATGAGTTGAAATATGAATTACAATGTAATGAAGAAGAATCTTCATGAGAAATCAAAGCTTTTATGGATTTTGGGTCTCCCAAAGATTCACAAGTTAGTGAAAGTGAATCCGAAAGTGATGAAGAAGAGGAGGACATCCAAGAAGCCTTTGATAAACTCTTTATTGAGAGTGCAGAGTTGGCTAAGACCAACAAGAAGCTAAAACGGTCAAACAAGCAATTTATTGAAAAATCTAAATCCTTGGAAATTTCTAACTCTCAATTTTAGACAAATGAGATATATATATATATATATATAGAAAATGAACTATGCTCCTTAAGACAAAAGAGGAATTGAATGAAAAATATAATCAATTAGAGAAGAGACTAAGTGAAGCACAACCAATTCTCAACATAGAAAAGGAAAATATAAAAAAATGAAAAAAAGTTGAGAAAAATACTAGATTGACTAACAAATCCCTAGATCAGAAAAGTAAATCTTAAAATAAGAAAAGAAGAAGGCTAGTGAGGGTAATTCAAGGATTCTTGAAGTTGAAAGTTAATTCAAGGCCTTGGAGGAAAAGAACAAGAGTCTTAACCTCACATACTCCAAGCTCTCAAAAGAGATCAAATGATATATTTTCTCAAGTGAATGAGCTAAAAGAGCACAAAAAGGAGTCTACTAGCCTCCTTGCGCAAGGAAACAAAAAGCTAGAGAAAATACCAACATTAGACAAATAGGGTGGTAATAGGAGAGCATTTAGACATGTCTTCAAAACTGTCTACACCCCCATCGCCACTCAAGGGCCAAAGAATGCCTTTGCAAACGGCAAAAGAAAGGTCAAAGTCTCTTCACAAACTCCACCACAAAAGAAAACATATAGTGAAAGACTATATTCTTCTTTCAAAGGCAGAGCTCCTATCTTGCAAGAGAGAAGAAAGAGAATCTTGCTAATCAAAAGGCTATGTCTAAACTTATAGGAATTATGCCACAACTTCTAGAAGACCACTAATTGTATGCCACTATTGTGGATTAATTAGTCATGTAAGAATTGAATGCAAAAAGAGGCAAAGGGACTTGAGTGCCCAAAGAGTAGGAAGAATGAAAAGAGAATAGAAAGTCAAATCTACTTCCAAAAGACTCAAAATGTTAAAAGACTAAAAAGGAAAAATCAATTTCAAATGAGTAAAAATGAAACCCTAGGACCCAAGAAGAAAATGGTTCAAACCAAGTAAATCAAGACCAAACAAATTTGGGTAAAAAAGACTTAGGTTAAGAGGGATGAGCTCTCATCCTATTTAGGAGAAAGAACATGTCAAGATGGTATCTTGACTCCAATCATATGACCTATACGAGTTTATTGGTTGAAAGGGCTTCAAAATGATCCGGATTGGATCAAAACCCTACAAAAGGATTGAAATAATCCTAAAAGAAATGATCGTAAAAAAAAAATCATATAATGAAAAATTAGATGATAATGACTTAATCTCTAAAAACATAGCTAATCTAATAATCAAGGGGTATGTTTGGATGGAAGGCATTGACATTGAGGGAATTCCATGATAATAGAAACCTTAAAGGTGTTTGATTATCTATGGAATTCAATTGACCATTAAAATCTAAGGAAAATGAAATTGTCAATTGTCCTAAGCATGTGTACAAAACCTTACTAGGAAAACCATAATCCACATACTTGGAGTCTATTGCCATGACTAATCTTTAAAACCATATGAAAATTGGTCTATGTTGCCAAATTTAATGAAATGCTTGCTGTGTGACTTGTCATGATCCTTTGTTCTTACTAACTACATTTAGATCATGTTGGGATTACCCTCATATTAGCATATCTAGATACACATATATGTTTTCCAGTTACTATGGCACACCATGAGCATGTTTGGCGTATCTATTAATTGCTATTAGTGATCTTTGTCATACTTGAATATCTTTTAGATTAGTGACATATTGGACTTTTTTAGCACATCTTTATATGTCAATCATGCTCTATTAACCTATCATGTATATGCATATTCATTGGCACATATCACTAGCTATTATGTAAGGACACTTGCACTTAATAGACATATCTATATTGGTCATAGTTTTTGGATCCCTAGTTCACTTACGGATCCTACCATACTTTGGACCTATCTTATTTGGCTGGTCCATCCCTTCTTCCATTCCCCTTGCCTATTCATGACAAAAAAGGGGAGAAAATGTAGGGGGAGAGAGATAAAATTATGAGATATCACTTAGGGGGTGATATCATTTAGGGGGAGTACATGCTAAAAACTGATTATTAAGTAGGTACTAGCATCACTCTCAATATTTACTTATACTTTGCACCTTATTGGCATATGAGAAAGGTGTATGTTTAGTTTGATGTAGGTCAGTAGATCTAGCAAAGCCAAGGACTAAGGGGGAGCTTCAAAGATATATTTTATTTTTAAATCTCTTGTATTAAGTCTTAAAGTCCTATAATAGAAAAAGGATATAATCTTTATTTTTGGGTTTTGTCATGGAAATGAAAAATGGGGAGATTATTAATTCATAGTGTATTGTCAATTCCATTCCAATGTGTAGGTAGTGTATAGGCTGTGAGTGTTTAATGTAATTATATTGAGAGCCTATGAGAGTTAAGTCTGAAGACCAACATCACCAAGACGTAGATGAGGTCCATGTGCATCCAGACAAGTTCAATACATGAGAAGGACCCTCATGGGTTGTTAAAGATCCCCGCCGCATCACCCATCTAGGCCAGAAAGGTAAATCAAAGGTAAAATATATGGTTGTTATGTTGTTACTCAAAATGACCCCCCGAGACTATGGTTGAACCTAGAATTTAAAATACCTAAATAGGGATCAATCAAAGATGCCAAAGGGCTCTCAAAAGAACCAATAAACATAAAAACAAAATTCAGAAAAACTAGGCATGGTGAGCCCTTGTAAGACCCCGTGAGCGTGAGCGCTTGGGTACCACGAGCCCTCACACAGTCATGCTAGTGCTCGGCTTGAGCAATCCAGAAACTTCCAAATTTTTGAAATTTAAGTTACGGTACCATGAATTCTCAAGGATACCCTTGAGTGCTCATGAATTGAGGCGAGTGCTTGAAGTCCCCACCGTCAGAATTTCAACCGTTGGTTCTTGACTGTTGGGGGCATGGGGAGTCTTGGCTTACCTTTATATAAGTGAGACCTATCCTAAATGAGTCAAGAACTCCTCCCATTACTCCTCTATGTTGAAATCATCATTACATTCTTGAAAATAATTTTGAAAAACCTCTTTACATGAGGTGTTCTGGAGCTAAGACAGGTAAATCCTAAAAGAGGAGACAAAACAAGTCTTGGAGAGCAATAACTTGGAAAAATCCCTCAACCAAGACTTGAATAAGTGCCCTTGAAGCTATCAATGAGCCTTAAAGAGAAATATCTCTACTTATGAAATCTTTTTTAGAAGCTCTCTATACTGAGTGTGAAAACTACTTTGTCACATTTGTCTATTGAGAGGTTAAGCACCATAACTAAACAACTTACACTAGAGACACTAGATTTGTGAGCACTTGCCGAAGACACCAAGTGTAGAATTACCTTTATCAGAGCCACTAGAGGTAAGGTTTTGTTGATGTCCTTTGTAATATTTAGGATTTAACTATTAATAAAATTAACACACCCCAAGAGTGGACATTAGAGAGTGAACGTAGGCTAGTGTGACAAACCACTATACATCTTGTGTCTTTGTGGTTGCATGTACTTTGTATTTGTTACTTAATTTTCATATCATAATTAAGAGCAAGCATCTAGGCCTTAGTGAATTGACAAATCAGTTTAATTTATCATCCTTAGAAATATATTGAATTTGCAATTCATTATCTATCGATTACTTTCACTCACAATATTAAACTTAAGTGATCATATGTGGGGTAATTGGGATTAATTTGAAATAACTAAATTAAGGAATCAATTAAATAAAAAAGAACCAAAAAATCAATTATATTGATTATACCTATTGTATTGATTTTATCGATTGATTGAATTGTAAATAATCAATGGATTACACGATCAAGATAGAATACAATCACAATCTTAGAAGGATTCATCAATTACTCTAAGATTTCAATGAATAATTCAATTCAAAATAGGAAAATGCTTCAAAACTTTAAGATTAGATATCAAATCAATGGTAGATCTAACAATTGACCAATCCAATTTGGAGACATAAGTAAATCATATGAAAATTACCAATCCTAGAAAATTACTATGAATCCATAAGATTTGATCTTTGAACATTCAATCAAAATAGGGAAATCGGTTGATCTAGCATCAAGAGAGCTTTAATTCACTTTTCTATAAAGAAAATCCCATAAAAAATCAGGTAAATTCAAGAACAATCAATTACAACATGGATCCATAGATTTAGATCATAATTCTTCAAATACAAGGCTTAGAAGTCAATAGATGTAAGATTAAAGAGTCTCAATATGATAATCAAAGAAAAATCAACAAAGATCAAGAGATTTCCATATGGTTTTCTTCAAAATCCAAAGGAAAATGGAATGAATATCATATACAACAACTTACACTAGAAAAATTCTTATTGGATCTAAGCTCCTTCTTGCAAAATTCTCTTTCCTTTGAGATATCTCTTCAATTCACTCTCCAATTCTTCTATCTTTGCAACAAAATGGTGTAGAACACCATGGATAATGAGATCCAATGAGAAACTAGAAAAAAATCTTAAATCCAAGCACAATGTTCTTATTGTGAGAGCTCCCATGGCTTACCTTGCCAAGTTTGGGGACTTCTCTCATCTTTTTGCCTCTTCTCTCTCATTTATGTCATTTAATCTTAAGTTGGGTGTTTCTTATGTTTTATTTCATCATATGGGAGTGCCACCCCATTGAAAAATATTTTTCAATGAATTTTCACGTGTTTTCATAAAAAAAATGTCATTCTTGGTTGCTTGGGATAAATCCTGAGTAAAGCTGGACCAATCCAAGCTTATTTGAGCTCAAATACCCGAGTCTGGGTGATCCTAGCTGAGTAGGATCAATCCCATATGGCCTATTTTTTGTGGCCGAGACTGATTGCACCTAGATCATCAACTAGGATTAATCCAAGAGTGTCTAAGTAAGTTTGAATTGGGGATATAAAGCTCCCAAAATATTCTCTCTTTAACTCATATGAGTCTGTAACCTTCCAGAACACGTGGGATGTTCAAAGACATATGTTAGAGTTTCATTTGCACACATGAAAAGTTCAATGATTCATATAGATGCAATTGTAGCAAGTTTTCATAGAAAATCAGAGTTATAATTTGTTTGTATGTTGATGATATATTGATCATGATGATATTTTGAACAAATAGCAAAAGCTGTAATGGAAAAAATAAGCATATACACCTTAGATATAACATTGTGAGGTAGTTCATATGTGAGAGGTTATATTCCTAGATTATATAAGGTCAAAGAAAAAAAATTAGCAAATCCTTTGATAAAACCATTGACTAGAGAGTTAGTTGAAGAAACATCAAGGGGGATGGGGGCTTAAGCCTAGATCATGAGTCAGTGATGGTAACCCAACCTTGGTGATTTGCAATCCCATGAATTAGGTTCATATGAGTAAGAACTAGTCATTAGACAACTCGTTTACCTACTATCATTGTGTCATATTCCTTATGATGTAGATAATGCTTATTGCAATGTATAAAGATGAATTTTAATACCCTTAATGAATCTATAGTCCTACATAGGTGGTTTGTTTAATTATAGTACATATTTGAGGGATCCACTTACTTAAGTATGGGGGTGTGACCACTTATTATGAAAACTTGTGCTTGTTCTTTAGAGTACTCATAAACATGAAGTTATGACACATAGCTAAAATGATACTAATTTGAAAAAACAACAATAATTGTGTGTAAGAGATGTAGATGACATTCTTAGTTGATTTACAATAGTGGGATTTGATTCATAAACCTGAGGTCCACTAGGCTTCAATGGGTCATGGGATGTTTTTCTAATGGTCGATTCATAGTCTTCAACTATTAATGCTTATGTTTTTCTTACTTCAGTTGTGTGGTATGCATATAATTTTGGTATTATAATATTTACAATGTTTTGATTTGATTTTGAGTCTTGTGGGAGGATTATGCAAGTTTGGAAGGTTTTGAAGGAAGATTCAAAACCAAATCCCGAAGGTAACATGTGTATTTTAATTACCCAAATCAATGAAATTCATTTCCTTATATAAATGTTATTTATTGGTTGTCTTTTTGCCATAAATTGAGGGATCCAAGGTGTTTTCCTTAATGTGTGCATCTTCCATAAGAAGAGGTTTTCTTTTATAGGGAATGGATGCACACAAACAACTTGGTTTTTCAATCGTCTTCTTTTCATTCTTTCTTTCGATCTTAAGCTTTCTTTGGTTTTGTTTAATTGGGAGAAAATACACACCCAAAGGAACTGTCTAAGTCATTTAGAGAAGACCCTGACAATGTACAAAGCATGGATCAAAATATCAGGATCGGGACTGAGATTAGCTCCATGCCTGGATCGGCCAATCCAGTGTGGATCAAACATAAGTGGATCATCCTAAAAAAAAAACAACATTCAAAAAAAAATTTGAAAACGTATTTTATGTTAGTTAGAGCTTATATATTTTATTTTTTGTCCAAAAAATTATAATTTTTAACATGTTTCATGTATAAAACTCAAAGAAATCTGAAAATAACCAAAATATTGAATACAATCATAGTTAATCAACAAAAAACATGCATAATTAAAGTGAAAATGTGAGATGTCAATATGTCAAATATAAACATGATAAATCTATTAATACTTAAAAGTTAACACTAACCACTAAGTAGAGAATATGAGAATGACACTAATAGCGGCGGCGGCACCATGAACATCGTGGCAGATTAAGTATAGGATTGACATCATGGACATGAGATGTGGATCAGGAGTCTCGGTCTCCAGACTGATCATGCTAATACTGTTGTTTCTCTTGCTCAACCTCATATGTTGTTTGCCTCTGTTATTGACTCAAAGCTTGATAGTGATCAAAATTGAAGTCAAATATGAGATCTCCAACTAAGTTCATTTCTTGATAAGGCACCTCAACAATACATGGTGTAATCTGTTAGAATGCAAAAGGGGGTTGGATCAACTGATCATAAGGTAGAGTCTAGGGCATAGGGTACGAGTCTGACTGAGTAAAACTCTAAGTCTAACTATGTATATCAATGTCACATGAAGAACTCCCACGGTCACGTCGACATCACTTACATACTCATGTATGTCACTGTGAGCTTGAGGCTTCACTCTTAGAAGATCTAAACACTGGAACTGAATTAAAAGAAGAAGATGCCTCATTTTTAGATATTTGTTATCCATGTTCATATGATCTAAAGTACTGGTTGTCAAATATCTCATACCCAGAGGCAGAGTAGAATCCATGGCTATACTATTTATACCCTATCTTTTCATCATAATGTTGGGTATGTGCAGGTGCCTTAGACTTGGACCCACTGCCTTTGTCTTTACTAGCACAAGGTCTAGGTCGACCATCATGGGATGAATCCTGTGTGGCAAAGTACTGATCATCATACCCTGTGAAACCGCAAGGGGTACCTATATGTCATCTACCTCATCCATACCAATGGCACCACCTGCACTTGCCTCATCATCTCCATCTCCATCACCATCACCATCACCATCACCATCATCCCCATCATCTCCATCATTAGAACCTTGCTTATCACTACCAGTCTCAGTCTTAATAGTTGCTGACATTGTATGTTGTTGGGTGGCGGTGGCCTAAGGTTGGACACTCGGTTCTAGGACTTGCACCACATCATCATCATTCTCATGGTATGTTGGACCACCAACATCTGGCCTTGGATTTAGAAAGAATGCGTGCATTTGCCTATAGTTATCATCAAAATCCTGATCTCTACCCTTAGGTGTAGTAGCCACAGCCGTGGCCACTTATTGTAATTCTCCCTCAATCCAATCTATCTTTCACCCATAAATTACTAGCTCTTTATCCCCATAAATTCAAATATCCAATACATTATCAACTATAAAGATATGGTTGAGGTCGATGGGATTGTAGAAGTCAGCATCTTGTTTCCTATCAAATAAGTTGTGAACCGCATATTATAATGCATATACACCAACTTATGAAGGTTCGACATCTTCAATATTTTTTGGCCTTGTGTGAATCAGAGAGAATGTGCTCCAATTTTTCTCACACCTAGAAGAAAATCATATCTGACTAAGGACTTTGATGACGATTTTTTTAAGAGCAGGTGTTTTATCTCCATACAAGTCTCACCACTCATCTACAATAAAAGTGGAACATATCAAAATTATATAAAAGTCAATATTTAGTTGTAAAAAATTATATACTTATTGCTAGACATACATGGTTGACAATTCTTCATAGCAAGCAATGAGAATTTTGACTTAAATCCTTCCCCTCTCATAAATTAATTCATCTATAGAGTCACAAATAATATATCAATTTATTTTTTAGACTAGGTAAGAATAAATATAAATATAATCACTTTTGTATGTCATAATTCGAATCAAAATTAAAAGATTACTTACTTCTCTCATTTTAGCTTATTGTTTATATAAATCCCTATGAAACAAAGTGCTCATGGCAAATCCTTCGCCAAACTCATCAAATATGGAACTTAAAAGATAAGTTTGAGTTTATCGCCATCAACCATGTTTGGAGGGAAGCTAATCAACCAGCAGATATCCTTGCATCTTGGAATATGGGCCACAATGAACAACTCATTTACCCTGAAAATTTTCCTTTAAATTTGGAAGATGTAATCTTTAGAGATTCCACTCAATGTACATATATCAGGATGTAATCTTTTTTTGGCTTTAATACAATTATTACTTATTTAAAAATAAAATCCCTATGAAGTCATTGAATTACTACTTTTGTTCATATAATGACATCTGTCTTCAAACCCATTTTTGGATTAGTATACTGAAACTGTGGATTCAAGAAGTATGCTTCCAAATAAGATTACATAAAGTTAGTTGACACGTAAACATAAATTTTAAGTTATCTACAACAAACAATTATAAACAATTACACATTACTTGTTGCATGTAGATCTTTTTGGAGTTAGTTATTCTACTTTGAGTCGATGATCTTGATACACATTTTATGATTATATATGGTCTCTATGAATCTCTTAGCCTTATCTATTACCTCATAAATGTAAAACATAGTGGGCTTCTAATCTTAGTAAACAAGCTTTATTACTTTAACAAGAGGTTGCATGACCCTACATACTTTATCAACTCAATGCCAAAACGATTTATCTAACACATTTTTGCATACTCCTACAATTGACTTCTTCTTATCATTAACTCTGACATAGCCTAAAAATGCCTCATTTGTGAAACATCTCCAGAAAGCATGTTTATGTCTTATGAGGCTCTCTAAAGCCACGTGTTTTGTAGCAAAGTAGGTGATCCATGGGTGCAGTAAGTTATAGCCCTCTATGTAGTTGTCCTTCATATGATTTAGTATTTGTAAATGACACTGGTAATCTTTATCCTTTTATCAATAACCTCTTTTATACTCTTTGATTTTTTAATTTCCTCTAACATAAGGTCAATATAATGAGCGACACAAGGGTTCCAATACAAATTGTGCCTCTTTTGCAATAGTATCTTCCCTACAGCTTTAAATGTTGTCACGTTGTCTGTCACAATCTGGACAACATTTTCTTCACCCACCTTATCCACCACTTTATCTATCAACCTAAATATGTACTCATTTCTTTTTGAACGGCTGGTACTATCAACTAATTTGTGAAAAATCATATCCCTGTGAAAATACACTATAAAATTTATCAATGACTTCTTTGTCTTCGAAGTTCATCCGTCACACATGATGGTGCATTCATATGTAGGCTAAAACCTCTTTATACCTTGAATATAATCATTTAAGTTATCTATTTCTTTAGGTAGATAAGTATTTATCAACTGATATGGGTTAGGGCCTCGTATCCCTGACCTTGACTCTATAATAGCATCACACATATTTTGAAAAAATGGGTTCTCTATAGCAAAAAATTGGATTCTAGCATGTACCATCCACGCCCTAGCTCCTCTTCCCCATTTTTCTTGAACATATCTTTGATTATTTTTTCTTTTGCTCCCTCTTTTCTATACTCACCTGGCCTAGATGACCGCCATCTAGATGTAGTTTTCTTTTTTTCACAATGTTCCCTCTCTATCTCAATCTTTATAGGATCTCTATAGGTCCCACTCCTCCTAAAAGTTGGTAACAACGATGACCCGCCTCTAGGATGATATTGAGAACACATCACTCCTATGCTAGTGGGAGCAGAAGAGATTAGGTATGAAAATTTGATTTTCCTAATGTATTAGAATAGTATTAGGGGTGGACACATCAGCATTGAAAAGTGATAAGCACTCCCTAAAAAGTGAAAGTCACTTTTCAGCACTAATGGGTTACCCCCCTGATGTGATTCTAATACATCAAGAAAATCATATTTCCGTACCTAATCCTAGGCCTAGTGGGAGGACTAGAAACAAAGAATCTCCTCCTCTCCTTATCAGCTTGTGCAGGCTGTCTACATTCTTTTATTGTTGTCATAACCTGCTCTCTCTAGCTTATTCTTACCATCAAAACCATATGTTTCTTCCTTCTCAATGTCTTCTCGCCTTTGCCCCCTAAGTTGCTCCTGTAATAATTTTTTATGTTTCTTTTTTAGACTCTTATCTTCTTGGCCTCTCTCAAGGTGCTTGCATATCCAACATCAATTGCTTAAATATTTGTAGGCATGGTTCAATGTCTTCCCTTGAGCTGCAAATGTAATGCTTCAACCTGCTCACACCCCCCACATAATCTTGTTGCATCAGTTACACTTCACTTTTTTCTTACATGGGGTCAATGCAACACAATGTGACCAACCAATATCTGGAACATTTTCTTTCCTAGTTGAACTTGAACCTAAAGCCAATTCTTTATACTCTCTAAGTTTAAACCTATAAAAGAATATAAGAAACACATTAAATAATAAATATCCATCAAATTTAAATAAAATTAACAATTTAACTAACACCTACAATACTACATCTACATTCTACACATAAGACATATTATATATAAAAAGTAACCTACAAAAATACACTATAAGATTGCATTTGTTTAGCAAAATATAATTTATGAAAAAAAAATTATATATAAAATATAATTAATTTAAAATTTTTAGAGTAATTATTATTTTTTGAAAATTTAAGTTCAACCATAGATCAGCGGGTTTTGATCCCTAACCCATAGGTCTATGCTCTCTCTCTCTCTCTCTCTCTCTCTCTATATATATATATATATATATATATATATATATATGTATGTATGTATGTATGTATTTGTATATTCTGTATTGAAAGTTTTCTCTGTTTCAATATAATTT
>JAOXJP010228875.1:0-11046 GCA_025762735.1 Platanus orientalis | reverse complement strand
GAGCTCTCCACTTATGTTGGAGTGCTCCACTAGGAGCAAATCTCTTACTCATGACAGACCACCAATTTTATGGAGTGCTCCAACCCCTATTTGGAGCGCTCCAACCCCTATTTGGAGCGCTCCAAACCCTATTTGGAGCGCTCCAAACTGGACAAGTTTTACTGCAAGTTTGGTTTAGAGCGCTCCACTTTCCCAGGTTTTGCCTAAAAAGGCCCTAGGGTCATTTCAAACCTTGAGAAGGTGGTGTTGGGGGCCATGAGGGACATACCAAGTGTAACTTACCCTCGTTTACCCTTGCGGATGCTGAAGGATGCGAAAGATGTGAGCATGAAGCTTTAGTCCTTGCATGATCCTGGCTTGCTTCCTTGGATTCTTCTTGGTCTTCAAGAATGATCTTCACGTATTGTGGATACAAGAAACTCATAGACTCTAGGTTGAACATATCATAGCCTAGTCTACCAACCCATGTATTTTTCTACTCATGGATTTTACAATATATGCATTTACAATCTCCCCCTTTAAGAATTCCATAACAAAACCTAAAATACATGGATGGAGTACAATAATTTTAAAAAAAAAAAATACAGGACTCTATATCATTGTGCCACAAATATGTCTTCAACATGAAGGCTTTGGCACTCCCCCTTTCTTCAATCTTCGCAACCTTGCTCTTTTCAAAGTACCTATGCTTGGCATAATATATCTGAAACACATTTGACAAATAACATACCTTCCTCAAACCATTATTAGCGCATTCAAATGTGAAAGAAAGAAGTACACACAAGCAAACATATGATGTGATCATAAGTGAAATGCCTAAGTATAGAGCAAGACTGCCAAGTGAACAATTTGTGCACAAGTGTATGAAATAGTAAGCAATGAGCACAAAGAAATTGATTAATTAGATTAGTTATTCTTTGTTCACTTCTATTTTCTTTTGAGTAATATGAAATGTTAATTTTAGAAATGTAGTTTAGTTCAATTACTCAAAAGCCTTGGGTTTACTCCCCCTAAATCCAAACTCTCCCCCTTTTTATCATGGAATAGGAAAAGTACCACATGTATCACGTAGATAGACAAGTAGACAAAGACACATGAACCATAAAATAAAACTCTCATATATATACCAAGAAAAAGGCCAAGATAGGGGGTTCAACAACCCATTACAAGAGATGATAAACAAAAAAAGGACCCTATACAAGTATATCTAAAAATATTAAGGGCTACTCATCTTTGGCATCGGCATCATCCTGTGAAGTACCGTCACAAAACTCCAAAGGAATTGGTGGCACGACGCGTGTTGTTGGGTCTTGGTGCCTCTCTATCCGCGCTAACCGCTCATCCTTCATGTTGACCTTGTCGGCTAACTTCTCCATACTCTTAAGCATATGCAACATGCAGAGTCAAAGAGTGTAGAGAGGCGAGCTCTCATCCGGAATGCCTGGCCTAAAGTCATCACAAGGAGGAGCTTGGAATGTGCTAGGGGCATCACTGGTTGGCTGGGGAGCAAGAGGTGCATCCGGTGCTAGTGGAGTTGCAGGTGTTGCTCATGCTGCTGTTGTGGCCGCTATGGTCTATATCTCGAGAACCTCGCAGGCATGCTCCATCTGTGCGACCGAGGTTTGATCGATCTGTACGCCTTACTTGAGGACTAGGGCATCCTCTGGAAACCTTATGTCATAGGAGGTGAGGAGGATGGTGATCATCATACCATATGGAAGACTCGAGTTCACTCTAGTGTGTCCTGCCTCGATGATCATGGTGTGGCAGAGGTTCACTGGTACGTCAACCTCATGTTGGGCCAAGAGGTTGTAGATGATCCAAACCATGTTGTCACACATCTTGTTGTCATGAGTGGTCGGTAATAGGTTGCTGGAGAAGATGAGGTTCAACAACCTCGCTAGCATATTGCACTAGATAGAGCGCAACTTCTCGTACCAGTATTGTTGGGGATAGCCTAGGAGTGTAGCAATCTCCTTATTCTCCTAGGAGGCAGGGGGTAGGCAACTGGCGGACCTGATGGATGACGAATCCCTAGAATGAAGGCAAAGAAGTCAGGGTCAATATGGATGTCGACTCCATAGACAATGGTGTCGAATGAAAGGGTCGTCCAATTGGTGTTGTGGATGTTGGTGTAGAATAAGCAGACTGCCTCAATCTGAACCACGTTGTCGAACTACGTGATGTCTTTCCATCCACCAGGGAGAGTTTCATATGGAAGCAGTTCATCATCAAGTAGTGAATGCTCCATGTATCTCTTAGTAAAGACCAGGTGTTTGGAGAAGTAACGGTAATAGTTCTCTGTGCTCTGCTCAGTCCTAAAGTGAGATGTGTCGAAATGTGCCCTTTTGTCACCTTCTTTATGCGTGGGGCCATGAGAGGTTAAAGAAGGGAATATGAAATGACTCTGGCTTGAAGGGTTTTTAATTAGTTGGATTAAAAAGCAAGGGGACAAACCCTCCTTTTATAAATGGAAAACCCCGCGATGCTTCCATTTTTGCATTTGCACCACCCAGTTAGAGTGCTCCAAACCCACTAGAGCACTCTAACTGCCTTGAGTCAAAAAAACTTGGATAAGGAGTTGGGTGCCCCTTGGGCACCACTTAGCCATTTCCCCTTGGCTAAAACCTATGCACAAAGTGTTCCTTTGAACACTTTAAGAACCCTTATGCATAGACGTGGTATCCCGGCCCTCGACTCATCGAATCATCGAATCAAGCACATGTCGATCGAACCATGGAGGTATTCAAACCTCTTTGAGTGTAGTGCCTTTGTGAGGATGTCTGCCACCTGAGCCTCAGTCTTCACATACTCTAGGGATAAAACTTTTTCCTCCACCAAATCACGAATGAAGTGATGATGAATATCAATATACTTGGTCCTAGAGTGTTGCACTAGATTCTTGGAAATTTGGATTGCACTAAAGTTGTCGATAAATAGGTTCATCATGTCATGGAACCACTCATAATCTTTAAGCATTTGCTTCATCTAAAGCAATTGTGTGCATCCACTTCTAGTGGCAATGTACTCTGCCTCAGCAGTCAACAAAGATATGAAATTTTGTTTGTGATTATGCCACGAGACAAGACAGTTGCCTACGTAAAAGCATCCACCACTTATGCTTTTACAGTCATCGACATTGCTAGCCCAATCTGCATCTAAAAATCCAGCAACAACTAGAGTGGTATCAAATGGATACCAAAAGCCAAAGTCAACAGGCCCATGGATATAACGTATGACTCTTTTAGCGGCCTTCAGATGAGATTTTTTAGGTGTTGTCTAGTAACGAGCATAGACTCCAACACTAAAGGCAATGTCTAGTCGATTAGTAGTCAAATACAAAAGACTGCCTATAATACTCCTATAGTAGGTAGGATCGATGTCGACACCATCTGGATCTTTTGTGATTTTCTCACTTGTACTTATTGGAGTATTAGCTGGTTTGGAATCATTGACTCCAAACTTTGAGACTAGATCCTTGGCAAATTTGGATTGATTTAGAAATATCTCATCCGACTTTTGCCAGATCTATAATCCTAGGAAGAATCACAATTCTCCCTCTATATTCATTTCAAATTCAGATTTCATTGTATGAGTGAACCCATGAGATAAATCTTCACAAGTAAACCCAAAAATTATGTCATCCACATATATTTGTGTAATGAGTATGTGACCATCCTTCTTTTTAATAAAGAGAGTTTTATCCATGTTTCCCTTATCAAAGTGATGATTCATCAGAAACTTGGTTAGTCTCTCATATTAGGCTCTGGGGGCTTGTTTTAGCCCATACAATGCCTTCTTTAACCTGTACACGTAGTTTGGCATATAAGGATCAACAAATTCCTCAGGCTACTCTACGTATACTTTTTCTTGAAGTACACCATTCAAGAATGCACCTTTTACGTCCATTTGATATAATTTGAACTTTAAATAGCATGTAATGGACAATAAAATCTGGATAGACTCTAGCCTGACCACATGAGCAAATGTCTCCTCAAGGTCTATGCCCTTTATCTAGGCATATCCTTTAGCTACAGGTCTAGCTTTGTTCCTCGTTACTGTGCCATGTTTGTTATGTTTTTTTTTGACTATTCATTTGTTCCAATGACATTTTTATCAGAGGGTCTCTCAGTTAGGAACCATGCATTGTTCCTTTTGTTGGTTGAGCTCCTCTTGCATGGCATTGATCCAATCTGGATCATTTAGAGCCTCTTTTACTTTCGTAGGCTCTATCTTGGAATTGAAACAAAGATGGCTTAAGATGTTTTCTATTTGCCTTCTTATTCTTACTCCATCATTTAGATCACCTAGGATATCATTGGGTGATAGTCCTTTTGTGACCCTTTTTTCCTTAGGATGAGGTTGGGCATCTCCATCATCCTCGGAGCTTTCTTGTGATGAGACTTCTTGATCCTTTTAGGATCCCTCAATCTCAATGTGAGGCGAAGATTCTAGTTCATTGTCAGAGAATACAATAGGTATTTCTATTTAAGTTGCATCATTCTCACGATCATCAATGGCTACATTGATGAACTCTTCCATTGTGAGAGTCCTATTGCTGAACACCCGGTAAGCTCTAGTGTTTGTAGAGTACCCTAGGAAGATAGCTTCATCGCTCTTCTTGTCAAATTTCCTAAGGTGTTCTCGGTCCCTAAGGATGTAGTATGAGCTGCCAAATACTTTGAAGTATTTAATAGTAAACTTCTTGCCTTTACATATTTCATAGGTTGTTTTGTTAGTTCAGGGTCTTTAAGAAAGATGCGGTTTAAGACATAGCATGCGGTACTCACCACTTCAGCCCAAAATCTCTTGGCAAGATCTTTGCTTGTGAGCATAGAACTTACCATGTCTAGCAAAGTCCTATTCTTTCTTTCAACAACTCAATTTTGTTGGGGAGTCTTTGGTACTGAAAAACTCATGCTTAATGCCCATCTCATCACACTTATAGTTCTCAAATTCTATTTCATAGTCACTTCTAATGCGTTTGATGGAGAGGTCTTTTTCCACTTGAATTCGCTTGTAAATGTTCAAGAATTCATCAAAAGCCTCGGATTTCTCTCTTAGAAATGCTACCCAAGTGAATTGAGAGAAATCATCCACCACTACTATGAAGTACCTCTTACCTCCTAAACTCTTTGTTCTAGTTGGACTGGCTAAGTCTATGTGGAGAAGTTCTAGAGGCCTAGATGCCCCTATTTGATTTATCTTTTTATGGAAGACTCTAGTTTGTTTGCCCATTTGACACCCTTTGCACATAAGATTGTCAACTTGGGACAACTTAGACAAGTCTTTCACTATTCTTTTTCGACTTAGCCTAGATAAGTCTTTAAAATTGATGTGACCTTACCCTTGGTGCCAAAGATTAGTCTCATCCTTTTGAGACATAAGAATAGCATCCAACCCATGTTTGTTGGGTTCTATGACATTATCGCTAGTTCTTAACCCTTTGACAAGGATTTCATCACTCCCTTTGTCCTTAATTTCACACCCGTCCTTCATAAAGTACACTCCATAGCCTTTTATCACAAGTTTGACATATGCTAATTAGATTGTGCTTTAGACCTTGCACAAATAGGACATTAGTGACTGTGGGAATACTGGGGACCTCTAATGTTCCCTTGCCAATGATCTTGACAATGTATCCATCACCAAATGTGAAACTCTCACCTTGAGTTTCCTCAAGTTGACAAACAATGACCTATCTTCAGTCATGTGTCTAGAACACCCACTATTAAGATACCATCTTGATGTGCTCCTGGCTCTTAAAGCCATTTGGATGACTAAGCATTTTAGTCCATCCTTCCTTGTTAGCTATATGTCTTGTCAATCTCATGTCAAAACAGTTGTGTTGTAAAGTAAGTGTCAAGTCCAAGATAATGCTCCAAGCTTAGAAGAAAGAAGACAAAGATAGACTAAAGACCTACAAGATCAAGACAAGTACCAAAGATGAAGAACGGATTCAAGATCCAGGTTGAAAACTCAATGCAAAGAAGCTAAGGCTAAAGACTGACAAAAAAAAAGGCTCAATAGATGCTCATGACATGCATTGACATCGAAAAATACCCACACTTTGCACAATGTACTAAAGTAATTGGAAGTAAACCTAAGATGGGTTGTGAGGTAGTAAAAAGGGTCTTAATGCATTGGTGTTGGTCCCACAAACATTGGGAGAGAAAGAACCAAACAAAAAAAGAGGATGACAGAAAAATTAAGCAAAATAGACCCCTGATCGATCACAAGATCTGTGATTGATCACAGCTGATCGATCACACTTCTTTCGTGATCAATCAGAGCTGATCGATCACACTTTTTTTCATGATCGATCACAAGTGAAATTTCAGGACAACTTCATATTTCCCAAGAGTTGTGATCCTTGAGCCTGATCGATCACACTTTCGTGATCGATCACGACCGCGAATCTCATAAAACACATATCTAAAATTGAAGATTCCAATCCGAGATTTTCCAATACTTGTCCATTAGAAAATGTTCTAATCCTATGGACTAAGGACAAATTTATCTTTATAAAAAGGGAATAATACCCTAGGTTCAAAAGAGACACCTACGCAAGAGAAAAATCAAGTCTAAGAAGTGCAGCTAGTTTGAAAGCCTAAAAGCTTAGGGCTCTACTGTTGAATGATCTTGTACTGCTGAAAATCATTGTGTGTGATCTCCCTCCAAGCTTTCTACATCAAATATCAAAAGGGGAAATAATATTGGTTATCCGATGAAAGGAAACCAAAGAATCACAAGGCATCAAAAGCTTATTCTCTGCTACGTTTCGAACTGTGGAGGAAAAGGCACATCAGCTCATAAGAAGGAGCATCCACAATTGGTAAATATTGACATATCAACCTATATGAGGTAAATCTGTATTTGTTTAATCTTTCACTGTTTAAATCCCTTCCGTCGGAGACACTAAAAGGAGTATTGCACTCTTTGGAGACATAGAGTGTAGGTTAAGTCCCTTTCGTCGGAGACATTAGAAGGAGCATTGCACTCTTCGGAGACATAGAGTGTAGATATAGCTTGAGCAGCAAGTAGAGAGGGTTTTGTGTAAATTTTACCTAGATTGTCTGTATTTCAATCTGAATAAAATTACGGGAAGCTATGGATTGAGCTTTAGGAGTGGACATAGGCCTAGTGCCGAAGCACTATAAACACCTGTCTTATGGTTGTGTGATTTATCTGTGCTTTGTGTACATTGTGATTGATGCAACTATAGTTATCCTTGTGCATTATCTAATTAAACATTAATCAATTAAATCATTAAGGATAATTGAATCACTTTAATTGCAAATTAAATAACGGGGTTAATAAAATAGGCAAGGCAAAACAAGTTAATCAAAAAGAGTACATTCAATCCTATTCACCCCCCTCTAGGATAGAATTTTAGTGGTGGGTTTTTCTCATAAGTAACTCATTTGCTGTGAGGAGGATTCTTCAAGCATGATAGTAGTCTAGCTATGGCCTTAGGAATTTCACAAACTTTATGGATTGAATTGTGATGTGTATTTACATCTTAATAAATAGACATCACAAATGGGTCATACCCTACAATTGTCCTGACTTTGACAAGGTGTAGGTAGAGGACCAGTCAGGACTGGAGATGTTATTGCACTCTCTTTGAAAGCTCTAGTGGTTGTGATAACAAGGAACCCAATGCTATGTATTATGCATAACTCCCTAATGGTATTAGTGCTAAAATAATACATAGACTATGAATCAAAGTGCAACATTTAGCTTTGTTCGAATAACCAGAATGCTATGTGGCAATTTGTTCGTGTATCAAGGATTGCCAATAGGACTTGTGGAAAACATTTTGGGCTTGTTTCGATAGCCATGGGATCTCAAGAGATTAGTGCTACATATCTGTTTCAACCATCCAATCTACAAACATGGTTGGCATAATACGTAGGCTATGAAGTAATGATGCCTACCTACACCCTAGATAGGCAGTTTATCAATGAAGGTCTTTCTACAAAGTTGGAGACCGACATGACTTAGTGAACCTACATGGCCTACATAGGGTATATATCTGTTTTAATCAATTTTCAAAGATAATTGTCATTGTATATAGGCTATGGATCGAGGTCAACATCTATCTATACCCTGGTAGATAGTCTACTATGTCAATGATTTTGGCCATTTCTGGTGAGGTAACCCAGAGTCCCCCACCGAACCTGCGATAACTTGATCAGGGCATGTCAAGAAGTTTTTAGGGTTATTCTGAAAGCCATGAAGATCATGAATGATCAATGCTACATACTTATTTCAACTAATTTCCAAAAGTGGTTGTCATGATATATAGGCTATAGATTGATGTCGACACTTGCCTATACCCGAAAGGCAATCTATCATGTCAACGGTTTCTGCCATTTCTAGTGAAGCAACCTAGAATCTCTCATCGAACTTGCAATGTCTTGAGTAGAGCATATTAGGAAGTTTTTGGGCTTATTTCGAAAGCCATAGAGATCACACGAAAATCGGTGCTATGTATTCATGTGTTGTCATGTTATGTAGGTAATGGAACAATGATCAACATTTAGCCATTTCTGTGAGGTGGAGTCCTCATTGAACCTTTACACGGCCTGGTATCAAGGTAAAAAATGATCGAGGCTTCATTTTTTTATCAAACATTGCTATAAGGATGGACTTAGCTAGGGGTGATGACTCATCATCAAATTGCTTAGCCGATAGAGCGGGTTTCAGGGTTTCATTTGACTGCTGATTCATGTTGGGAGATTAACAAGGCTTACTTAAAAATTATGGAGATCCCTAAGGATCGATGCTACTCCGAAGGGGCCTTTACCCAATATCATTGCTAACGGGCCAGAGCCTAAATTCCTTAAGGGCGGCGACCCATAATTCATTACAAAGGGGCTAAGGCCCAAATTCCTTAAGGGGTGGCAGACCACAATTCTTCACAAAGGGGCCAAGGCCCAAATTCCTTAGGGGGTGATGGCCTATAATTCATTGCAAAGGGCTCAAGGCCTAATTTCCTTAAGGGGCAGCAGCCCATAATTCTTTGCAAAAGGGCTAAGGCCCAATTCCTTAAGGGGAGGTGGCTCATGATTCATTACAGAGGACCAAGGCCCAAATTCCTTAAGGGGCGACGGCCCACAATTCATTGTAGAGGGGCCAAGGCCCAATTTCCTTAAGGGGCGGTGGCCCATAATTATTTACAGAGGAGCCAAGGCCCAAATTCCTTAAGGGGAGGTAGCCCACGATTCATTGCAAAAGGGCCAAGGCCCAAATTCCTTAAGGGGTAGTGGCCCAAAATTCATTGCAGAGAGGCCAATGCCCAAATTCCTTATGGGGCAGCGGCCCACAATTCATTATAGAGGGGCTAAGGCCCAATCCATTACTTAAGGGTCGAGACCCAATTCATTGCTTAGGGGCTAGGGCCCAATTTCATTGTTCAGGGCTATGACCCAATCTCATTGCTTAGGGGCTATGGCCCAATTTCCATTACTCAGGGGCTGAGGCCCGATTTCATTATTCAAGGGCCATGGCCCAATCTCATTGCTCAAGGGCTATGACCCAATTTCATTGCTTAGGGACCACGACCCAATTTCCATTGCTTAGGGGCCACGACCCAATTTCATTGCTCAAGGAAACGGCCTAATTTCATTGTTCAGGGGAGAATGACCTAATTTCCATTACTTGAGGCCGAGACCCAGATCTCACTACTTGCTACTTGATTAGAGGGGATATATCAATCTCTCTTGATAGAGGGTGATGTATCGTATGCATCATCTCTAGCTTTACGTGGCCGTGAATGGCGCTCTACTGGGGATGAAACTTCATGTTGCTTTGTTCTTTTTTTTTTTTGGGAGGTGATGTGTAATTTCTAATCACAATTGATGGGAGATGATGCATTGTCTCCATTTTTCTTAGGGAGATAATGTATCATCTCCAGCTTTGTTTGGCTATGAATGGCACTTTATTGGAGATGATGCTTCATCTCAATTTACTTTGTTGCTCCTTGATCCTAGAGTCATCAACAACTATGTAGAAGGCTTCCCTAGTGATATGGATGATGTTTTCCAATGATTAACAGTGTTGATTGATTGACGATTGAGATTCGAAGCCTGGATTAGCTAGCCTTCGTATTTGAGTTTGAAAGAGGTTCTGAAATTTCATTTTCTGAAATCTTCTACTGATTTGCAAATTGGATCCCTTAAGGTCTTTGAAAATTAGTGATGCCCTATTGTATTACTCTTCGAGTGCATAGGGTCATGTTTTTATATGCTAATGATGTCATACCCAATCTAGGCAAGGTATGAAAGGTTTGCAAGTTTTGGATATTGAATGTGTCTCTGAGGAGGGTGAGATTACATGCCTATGTTTGAGGTCTTTGTTCTTGCTTTATCAAAAGATGATCTTTGAAGATGTATGCTCATGACTTGATTGACTTAACTTGACTTAGGGTGCCATTTCTGGTTTTCACCGTAATTGCTAACTTCATTTTGCTCCCTTTTTGCCCCTATTTACCAGGACTAAGTCAGAGTGCCATTTTCGATTTTCACTATGAGATTTGCAATATTTCCTTTTTTCTTTGTCCCTTTTTTGCCCCTGTACTCAGACAGGGCTAGGTTTTTTGGAAGGTGACTGGATAAGGTGCATGCTCTTGTTTCAAATTGGTTGAATGGTTAACTTGTGTATTGCTAACTTTTGCTTAGGACTTCTTGAAGTGCTAAGAGGCTTGAATAGTTGCTTTGCTAAATGAGTAGGCCTTTGAGTAGGCTTACAGTTTATTGATGTTTGCCTTTGAGTAGGCAAGATTAAAAGGGATTTAGAAATATAGATATGAAATGGCTCTTGATTAGAGGCTGATTGTGATTTGAAAATTATTTTAGAACTCCATTCATGTCATCAGTAAGTTTTCCACCTCCTGTAAGCCTTTTTGCATTAAAGCACCATAGTTAGAAAAATTACCATTTTTCCCTTCTTCCTTCTGAGGCTCAATACTCACCATCTGTCATCTAGATCACATAATCTCTTATCCTACATAAGCCTTCTTGTCATGAAGCATCATAGGCA
>JAOXJP010228874.1:0-11047 GCA_025762735.1 Platanus orientalis | reverse complement strand
GTTTCATGGCAGAGTGTGAAGCCTTGAGAAACATTCGGCATCGGAATCTTGTCAAGATTTAACTTCTTGCTCAAGCACCGATTTCAAAGGAAATGATTTCAAAGCTTTGGTTTTTGAGTTCATGCCCAATGGGAATTTGGAGAAATGGTTGCATCCCGATACTAATGAAACACTGGATGAATTAAGGCATTTAAACCTTGTTCAAAGACTAAACATTGCTATTGATGTGGCTTCTGCTTTGGAGTTTCTTCATCACGACTGTCAAACACCAGTCATCCATTGTGATGTAAAGCCAAGCAACATTCTTCTTGATAAGGACATGACTGCCCATGTGGGTGATTTTGGGTTATCAAAGTTCCTTTTAGAAACAACCAATACGTCTTCTCAAAATCAAATGAGCTCCATTGGAATTAAAGGATCAATCGGATACGCTTCTCCAGGTAATCATATCATCATTTATTGATAGAGCATATTATTTTGAAACTTATAACGTGTTTCTCTTTTTCTTTTCTTTTTTTCTTTTTACATTTTTTTCATCTTATTCCTTTGATTATGTTCAAATAAATTTAGTATATTAACTCTTAACCTCTCCTACAACCTTAGGGTTTTAGGAGAGATGGTTAATTGCTTTATTCAAGACGGTATCAGAACAGGTTTTAGGTTACGAGTACAAATCCCGTGGACATGCAGTCATTCTCCCGGACTCTGTGCAAATGTATGCACGTTCTATGGACTCATATCTAGTTTCCCCCACATTCATTGTCCAGGAGTGTCCCTCCTTAGGGCAAGTGTTGAAATATATTAACTCTAACCTCTCCTACAACCTTAGGGTGATGGTTAACTGCTTTATTCAAGAGATTAAGATAATCTTTCTCTTCATGTCATTGTAATTATAAATTTTTACGCTAAATTACATTTTTCCATCATACAGTAATGAGATCTGCATGAATTACAGAGTATGGTGTGGGTGCTGAGGTATCACCTCATGGTGATTTATATAGTTATGGGATACTTCTGCTGGAAACAGTGGCGGAGCCACATGGGGGTGGGAGGGGGCCATGGCCCCCCCAAAGCTTTGAAATCACTTAGGAGCCTCCCCTGCCCCACACCCTTAGGCCCCCCCCCGGTTCCCCACCCTTGACCCCCTCAACCCCCTGCGGTAGCCCCTACGGCATACTCCCATCCCAAAAAAAACAACCCCACCCCTGTGCCAACAGCCCGTGCTCCATCCAAAAAAAAATTAAGTCAAAACTAGCTCCTCCCCCTTTTTCCCACCAAGACTCTCTATTAATTAAAAAAACAAAAAACTCTCTACTGCCTTTTTCCCACCAAGACTCTCTCACCCAAAAAACCCATAAAACAATTTAAAAATTCTCTCTCTCTTGCCCCCAACTCAAAAACAATAATAATAGAAAAAAACCTCTCCTCCTCTCCCTCCTTTGTTAGTTTCATATTTTTTTTCCTTGTTTTTCCCTATCCGAATCTTGTTCCTTTTTTCCCCATCCAAACCCAACGCCTGAATGCAAAACTCTAAACGTTCTTTTGGTTTTTGGGTCATTGCTTTTTATCTTTTGGTTTTGTTCATTTTGGGCCTTATCTTTGGTTTTCGCGCCACAACAAGAAAGTGATCCGACAGGGGTATCTATTTTTTGGCAATGGCAATGGCTACATCGGGACTCGACAAGGCCAATTGCTACATGTAATAGGTATGAAGAATTTCTTAAATTGGTAATTGATTTCATGATTTGAATACATTTTTGCAATCTTGCTTTAAAGAATAATGCTTGATGTTTTTTCTTTTTTTGGTTATTTATTGTTTTACAAAATTGGGGAATGAATATGATAATTCCTCAATTTTTGCAAGTTGTAGTTGATAAGCTAATTAATTGTTGAAGCTTCCCGCATTACTACTTACTAGCCAAATGAAAACCTAATTCTTGGATCATAGAAGTGTTGAGAGAAAGGATTAGATTGTCATTATTTTGCCTTAAATCCATTAAGTTTGAGTTTGAGAAAGCTCCCACTAGTTTGAGAGGGCTATGCCATACAAGTGTGAAATTATAATAATACCCCTACTAAAAAATTTGGGTGGGGGCTCTTGCCCTTGAACCCCCACCTTACAGGCAGGGGGCAACACCCCCTGTAACCCCTCGCAAACTTCTTATTAGTTCCAACTAAATATCCATATCCGTTTATCTCTGGCCCCCCCAAAGATAAATTCCTGGCTTCACCACTGTGCCAAGAGTGGCACAAGAAAGAAAACGCAAAACAACTGAGCGAGATGAAAAGGGGTCCGAACCACTTTGTCAAATTCTTCATTGGACTTCAATCGAAGCAAGGGTGAGAAGGCCTTTGTCTTTCCTACAACATTAGATATAAACCTTCGTAAAAAGTTTATTTGCCCCAAGAATCTTTACAGCTCTTTCTTAGTTGAAGGAGGCTTAGCCTGAATATGGCTTTGGCCTTATTTTGATCTATCTCGATGCTATGATTATGTATTAGGAAACCAAGAAAGTTTCTTGCACCAATTGTGAAAGCACAGTTTAGAGGATTCATCTTTAATTGGTACTTCCTCATTCTGATAAATCATTTCTTGAGGTCCAGCATATAGCTCTTGAAATCATGAGGCTTTACTACCACGTCATCAATGTATATTTCCATGAACTAATCTATCATGTCATGAAAAATCAAGTTCATGGATCACTAGAATGTAGCACTAGGTTTTTTAAGCCCAAATGGCATAACTAACCATTCGAATGTCCTAATGGAACCTGGGCATCAGAAGGCTGTTTTACGTACATCCAAATGGGCAATAGATATCTAGTTGTAGCTAGAATGCCCAATAATGAAAAAATAGTATCCTATATCCTGCTGCCCCATCAACTAGAAAGTTGATTATAGGCATATGGTACTCATCATTGGGAATAGTCATGTTTACATTTATGAAATCAATGCAAACACACAGCTTAACATTCTTTTTTAGGATGGGAACTACATTCGAAATCCACTTGACATACTTGGCAAGCCAGATAAACCCAGCCTCGAGTAGTTTCTTTATTTCCTCTTTTAGGGTGACCTTGACTATCATTCTTCATGGAGGTTGTTGAAAGGGGAAGTACCCTTTCTTAATGGGAAGTTGATGTTCCACTAGTCGTCTCTCCTACTTAGGTAGCTCTGAATACTTCAACTCGAAGTACTCCTTATATTTAATGAGGAGTTTCCTCATTTTTTTGAACTCCTATGGTTATAGCAAGCCATTGATATAATGGACCCTTGGCTACTCGTCGGTACCAAGGTTCACCTCTTGTAGAGGATCTTGCATCTCAACCTTCAAGTCATCAAGCCTGGTTGGTGCTATTCCTAATTCTTTTAAAACCAATTGCATCTGGTTTATGAGAATTTCTAGTGGTAGCACACTTGGCAAAATGCATTCAACTTTTCATTCTTCTGACAGTCTTTTCATGGCCATTCAAATGACCTTTTCACACTCTAGGGATGAGCAATTACTCATCATCTGGATTGTTTTCGAGTGGACACTCTTTTGATGGCCTATCTAGGAGGTAGGGCTTAGTCAGTTCCTTGCACATTTCTTCCAATTTGTCGATAAGTGGGGGGGGGGCTCATCTTTGAGTACTAACTCCTTTGTGGGTTTCCCTTGGTTTTTGGCTAGCAATCTTACAGTTCCAACATTGTCGTCGTACAATTTGGTCTCAATACTGTTGGTAGAAGCCATAAATGGCTTTTCATCTGCATACATAACTTCGACACTATTATTATCATTCCAAAATAGAAGAAGTTGATGTAAGGAAGAAATGATGCACCAATTTGAGTGAATCCAATCTCTTCCTAGAAGAGCATTGCAATTTGCCGTAGTGTCCACCATGAAGAAGACAAAAACTACCACCTTGCTGGAACCTTTCACTTAACGGGGAGTACCCCTTTGGTTCTGGTGGATTGCCTGAAAACTTGCGACAAAAACGTCTATGGGGACTAGATTGTTATCCATCTTTGACAGTTCTTGAGCATGGAGCAAGGCAAGAGGATGTTCACAGCAACCCCCATTGTCTACCAACACTTGATTCATAGGTTATTCTTAGAGGGTTTATTGAAGGTGGTTTTACCTGATTCTTGTTTGATTTTGATGCAATCCTTCGACTCAAGCTCCTCACCTTGAGCTCGATATCTGTTGGGCTTTCTACTAACAGATCTACAACATCTTTTTTCACTTCTTGAGTTTGATTGCTTCGGGCTTTGAATTCAATGGAAAGCGTTAGGACCACATTGCAGTCCATAATTTTCTCTTGCTTACCTTCGAATTTCATTGAGACCACCCCTATATCGGACTCTTGTATCTGGGATGGTGTGAGTGTGTTGGTGAAGGATTCAAAAGGGGTGAACGACTTGAGAAAGTCATTTGTTAGCACATAACCCCTCGTGATCGAAATCATTGCCGCTCATGGTTAAAGCCTTATCATCAGCCTAAGGTCGTGGGGCCTTTGTTTATGCTTCTAACTCTTGAGGAGCCTTAGTCTTGTGTGATGGCTTCGCATGGACCTCCATTTTGCTTGTTTCTACTTGGGTTGTCTTTCGATTCCTCGGCTTCCTCTTTACTTTACCAATTAGGACTTGGAGTACCCTTGGATCTTGATTGTTGTTTATGTCTAGCGTATGAAAGTGCCTTCTCTGGAGATTCTTATGACCTTGTATCATCTCATCAAGCTCGACAAGCTTTTTTCTCTCCTTGTCCAACCTTTTGAGTGGCCTTGATTTTTCTTGGGAGTCTAACTTCCTCAAACTTCATGTCGAGATCCTCCCCTCGGGACCTATGTATTTGCTCTTTTTGGTGAAGAGCTTGTTGACGTAACCATATTTGTTTTTGGATCTAGGTCATATTTAGGAAATCTGGGTCCTAGCCGTACTTAAAAGTTGGCATTCTCTTCATGTGAGGTTTCTGGGCAGGTGAAGTGAGTGTAACCCACCTTTCTGGCTCGATTCTGGGCGGCTTAACCATTCGAGGTTTCTTGTTTGCCTTATGGATTGGGTCTTGTTGGTGCGGCCATGGAAACTGTGGCTTGTATACGTATTCGCCCCTGTCTTTGTTTTATTTAGTAGGATGAAAGTCGGACCTTGACATCACCGACTTGACCTCCCTTCGTGGGCCATTGGTTGAAACATGACCTTAGCTTTGGTTCTTTTCGAATCGTGCTTGCATTCTGACATGTTGCTGCTCATTTTGGTCTTGGGCTTTTGCTTTTGTTTCCTTTTCGATTTGCATAGTGGCCATGCACTTAGCCATGATCCACACCGTTTGCACAAGTAGAAGTCCTTGAGCTCTTGCTCATCTTCTTCCACCTTGGGGACTGGTTGATGTAAAATCTATTTGCATACAGCTACTTTGGCTTCTTGTTTAGTAAATGGGTTAGGCCTAGGCTTTTTTGGGATGTGCCCCCTGATCCGGTTTGTTTTTTTACGTATTTTCTTTTGAGTTGTTGAGCAATTCTTCACAAGCTAGCTCGATTGACCTCTTATGTTGAGGTCCCATATGCCTGTCACACAAATTCTAGAGGTTAGCAGAGGCATCACTTGGATGATCCGGTTCGAAGATGTCAATTGGACTGTGACCATATCGACATCAACAAAGTTTAGAAATGGGTTTGTATCAACTTCCATTGCTTCAGTTTCGTTGGGGAAATATAGGAATTTCTTCCTAATCCTTTTTTGAATGATAAACACCTATTAGTGGAGTGAGTGTAGGAATTATGGCATTTACAATAACTCCTTCCTCGCAGCTCTTCAAGGGAAGGGATTCTGTGCTTGCCGATCAATTTAATTTGCTTGTTCTCAACTAATAAATCAAAGATCTGATTTGCTTGAGTCAAGTCAAAAGAATAACTTTTAACAGCTGATGTCGGCATGTTAGACTCTTGAGCCTTAATGGTCTTTCTTACTAGAGCCTCACATGTATATGGTTTTTGGCCAACAAACTTTGCCAGAACAATGTCATAATTGGGGTCCTGATAATAGGTCCTATAAGAAACATTCCTTCTATGGTTTTCCTCTATGAGGATGCTTTCATATCGAGTAGCTTTCTTAGTGAGTTCAAAAAGTCAAAGAAAGTCATTCCTTCAAATTTCTAAGTTCGAAGTCCAAGCCATCCTGGGCCAACCTCACGAACTCAATCTTAGGCAACAAGATTTTTCTTGTTTGAATCTCATGATGAATTGTTCACCTGTTTCGCTTGGTTGTTGTTTTAACCTGGCTAAATTAGCCATCGAGACTTTGAGATTAGCTCGGGCAAAGTTATTTTGAAACTTATCCTCCATGTTTGCCCAAGTGTGGACCGAATTGTGTGTGTGTGTGTGTTGGGGAGGGGTGGTAAGTTAGTGTACCATGAGAAATCCTATCCCTTCAGTGAATTTGGGAAAAACCTAAGCTTGTAATAACCATGTTTTGATAATTCGCCACACTGGGTGGTAAATCGACTTATGTGTTCTGTGATGGTTTTGCTATCTTCGCCAAAAAAAGTGGTGAAATCGGGGATCTTGTATCCCCTGAAAACTCATAATCCATGTTGATTTGTTTAGGGTATGACTTCCCGTAAGTGAGCCTTGTGGTTCTCCTGAACCTTGGCCCATACATTTGCTAGAGCAAATCTATGAGCTGGTCTCGAGGTGATAAGTTTGGATCATATGCCTAGTAACCATACTACTGGCCTGGGCCTTGATAGAGTTGATGGTAAGGGTTGTATTGGTACTGTTGCAGACCAGGATTGTAAGGACCATAATAATTATCATCTGACCTATACTGGCCATATGGGTAATTCAGGTTTTCCTGAGCTTGATAGCCCTGAGGTAGGCAGCCGTTACCCTAAGGGTAGTTGTTCTCCATTCAAACCCTAGTGGGTGGCTCATTTGTGAAAGCTTGCCCCTCTGGCCTCATAGGTGGCAACTGACTTGTCACCAGACTGGTCTGGGGTTGGTCTCGAGTTCCCTGAGGGATCCCTCTTTGGCTCACTAGGTTTTGGTGGTTTTCTCCATAAGGTTGTCCTTGAGGGGTTTTGACTCATTGACCTTCAAGGTAGCCAGTAGGTCATTCTTGCCCCCCGAGTCCACTTAAGGTACAAGGGGTGGTATTGTAAGGATATCCTCCCTCAAATATCTCCCTAGTTCAGGACTCATGGTTCTTTTCACGTCTCGAAGCGTCTACCATCAGTTGTGGCATTGCCACCATGATGTGCGCTATGCTATCAGACAACACTTGAAGGCCTTTATCAATCTTTTTGGCCAAAACATCGAGTTTGGCACTGAGTCCTCGAGACATCTCGTCGAAAGTGGGAGCCTCGTCACCATCAGTGGCCTCAGGATTTTTATCTTTCCGAGTAGACATCTCCCACTGTGGTTGCTAATTTTGTTGGTGGGATTTTTTATTTTCCTTTATCTATCATAATTTGATAAGTTTGTAATTGCTCCAATTAAGAAGACTTTAACTCGCATTTTGAAAGAAATAGTTGAAAATCAAATTAATAATTGTAACTTACAAGATAATTATCTTACTTGATTCGATTAGAGACGTTACTCCTCATGTATGCTCTTTCTCGATAGTAAGCAATTTGATAATAACCCAAACAATTACCGGCTACAAGTTGTTGACTACAGTTACTGAACTACGCTATAGACGTTAAGTCACTTTTACTCCTATGCCTAGATAAGATAAATTTGAATGTTGATTGAGGATCTTTTCTTCATTTGTTCATATGCAATTTAAATCATCTCGATCAATTACGATTGTTTTCCTCCACTCTACGACCTTCCCTTCATATTGCCTACTCCTCTGGTGGCCATTAATCATGTCCAATGGTAACTTCCTCCTATTTCCTGATTGTGTTGTTGGCAGTGAAGATGAGGCCTATCGTGCCTCTCTTTTCTCGTTCCTCGAGTAGCCATCTCCCCACGTTTGGGTACATGTTCGCCATCATAACGGTCAAAATATGTCTCAATGATCTATTATGGTTTCCACTTTTTGTCTTCCCAGCTTCGCTACTTTACGTGTTGTTTCGCGATTGATCTCATTTGAAATTGGTGGATCCATGTGTCACCATTCTTTTGGTTATTTTCAAAATCAAGTAAACAGAATCTCATTACAAATTTCCATTGAAACAACAAACGATAAACTTTGAGGAAGATTATGAACATTCCAAGCTCCTTTGCTGTAGTGGCTCTATCATGTTTTACTTGGATTCTCTCTCTCTCTCTCTCTCTATATATATATATATATATATATATATATATGTTTTTGGATGAATTTTTTGTGTGGTGCTGGTTTATCTTTTAAAGTTGAAAAGGGAAGTTTATTCTGCTTTTAGAGTCTTCCGTCAATTGGTGAGTACCTAGTTTGATGCAAAACTTAATATTCTCCGTTATGATAAAGGCGGAGACTATATGTTCACTGGTCTTGTGCCTTTTTCAATACAGACACAAAAACAAAATACAATCCAATCTCCAAGGTCCAAGCTTATATAATTAGAAGTTAAAAATTGAAGTTTAGTCTTCTTAGCACTTTTAATCTTCATTATTCCAAGTTCTTAATTTTTCTCTGTTCTAGGTTTTTGAGTGTCTTTGAGAGCTCACTTGTTGGAGGCTTTAGGAAAGAATCCCCAAGTCCAAAAATAAAATAAAATTATGGCTTCTTTTTATGTTACGACTTGGCTTTGGATCTTTTTAAGGTTTATAGGACTTGGCTGAGTCACATGAATTAGTCTGAGATAAAAGAGTCTACCAAGCTAGAAACTTGACTTGGTTGAGTTAGTTATAGTTTGGAGTCAACAACTTAACTCAACTCACTAGGCTTAGGAGTTGAGTTAACTCGTGGGAATCGAGGATTCAGCTCGAGGAGTCCCCAAATAATGGTCCAACATACTCAAATAATCTCATACCTTCTTCTATTTTAGTAGTTGAGGACTTTGAGCTACCTGTTGCTGTTAGAAAAGTAGTTTGGTCATGTACTCAATATCCTTTGTCGAATCATGTTTTGTATTGTTGGTTCTCTTCTAGATATCATGCCTTCGTTTCTACCTTGTCTTCAATCTCTGTTTCTCGCAATGTCTTGGATGGCATGTCTCAACCACAATTGAGAGCAGCCATGTGCGAAGAAATGTAAGCTTTTAAAGAAAATGCTACATGGGTGTTGGTTGATTAAAAAGGATCTTGTAAGGTGGTAGTGGGTTTTAACATTGAAGTATTAAGCTAATGACCCAGTTGAGAGGTAGAAGGCAAGATAGGTTGCAAAATGGTGTACACAAACATACAAAGTTGATTATCAAGAAACCTTTTGCATCAGTGGCCAAGATGAATTCTTAATGAGTGTTGTTATCTTTGGCAATAAATCAACAATGGCCTCTTCATTAGTTTGATGTAAAAATGCATTTTCCTACATGGTGATCTTGAGGAAGAGGTGTTTTATGAGGATTTCTTTAGGTTAGTGAGGTTACAATTAATCTTCATCCAGTAGTAAGATCTACTGATTAAAGAAAGCTTTGTATGAGTTAAAGCAATCACCAAGAATGTGGTTTGATAGGTTTAGGAAGGTCACGCTGAATTATGGTCATACTAAAAGTTAGGCAGATATATACTGTTCATCAAATATAATCGGGGAAAAGTTATGGTCTTAAATTGTTTATGTTGATACATGGTGCCAAGCAATGATACACAAGAAGCCAAGAACTTAGAGGACCACTTAGCAAGGGAGTTTGATTTTAAGGATTTGGGGAGCTGAAGTGCTTTCTTGGAATAAAAATTGCTCGATTCTGGAGAGAAATATTTGTTTCACGAAGGAAATATGTTCTTGATCTGCTGAAAGAAATAGGCATGTCAGGATGTAAACCGCTCAACACTCCTACAGAACAAAATCACAAGTTTTGGTGATGATGATGGGCTATCTTTGATTGATGGTGGCAGATATTAAAGATTAGTTGGAAGACTCATTTTTTGTACTTTCCCTTGGCAGTATATTGCATATTCTATAAGTGTAGAGGTTAGTACATATCTGAAGTTGTCACCAGGAAAGGGTCTGTTATTTTCTTTACATGATCATATGAAGATTGAGGCACATACTAATGTTGACTGGGCTGCTTCTTTGACAAACAAATGGTCTACATTGGGTTATTGTATCTTTGCCTATGGTAACCTTGTTAACCAGAGAAGTAAAAAAATATTCGTGGTTGCTAGGTGCAGTGCAAAGGCCTAGTTCTGTGCTATGGCTCATGGTGTATGCGAGATTCTTTGGTTAAGGATGTTGTTGAAGGAATTGGTCTTTCTCACTTCTACTCATATGAGAACTATATTTCAACAAGAAGGTTGCCATCAATATTACCCACAATGCTGTGCATTAAGATAGGACTAAACATAAAGAGGTTGACAGACACTTCATAAAAGAAATTTGAGTTTTGGAGCCATTTGTACTCTTTGAAAAGTGGTGATCAACTTGCTATTGTCTTAACAAAGGGAGTAACTTACATTTCAAATTATTTTAATTTAAGCAAGCTGGGTAGGTGCAAGATCTATGCACCAGCTTGAGGCGGAGTGTTGAGAGCATGTGTGAGGACAATAATGTCAATTTTTATATTTAATAGATTCCATAATTGGAGATGGTCAAGTCCGTCCATACATCTTTATATATAAGAAAGTAAAGGAGGAGAATCACATCCTCCGATTCTCTCTCCCATTCCCACCCTACGTTTTCTTGTTCTTCTTTGTATATGGTACAGAAACTGCTAGTAAAAATTGTCTTTATTTGTATTTTATTTGTGAGGCATTTGTTTGAATTGTGTGTATAATGCCATTTATTTCCAATTCTTTCTTTATTTTTTATTTTTTGTTTTTTGCAACTCCGCCAATGTTTGTATCTTCAGACATTGCTTGTCCCAAGCCGGGATAAAGAAGAAGGGTGGCGTCAGGTTGAGAGCCGGCCTTAAAAAACTACTCAAACCATTAAACATGAATCCTGAAAATATGTTATATCGATATAATACTAGGGCGTACCCTTTAAGCGA
>JAOXJP010228873.1:0-11047 GCA_025762735.1 Platanus orientalis | reverse complement strand
CCATATCCTCCATGAACTCTCTCATATCCGCCACTAGTTTTCCCCACGTGTCCATTTAAGTCACCTCCTATAAATATCTAAGTGTCCATATGTATGATGTATCTAACATACCTAAAATCAAATTGTTTTCATTCATAAAAAACATTATAAGAATATTATAAATTTTAGGAATTTTTTCAAAAAATTTTTGGCTTTGGATCGGGTTTGGACTGAATGATTCACACGTGGATCGTCGATCCATGATCCGATCCCGGATCTATTTTGGGCTTGGACAATCTAGTTCGCCGATCCGATCTTTAAAACCATGGTTGGAAACCCTCTGCACTGAGGAAGAGATTCAAAAAGGGGACTGATGAGAACATTGGGTCTAGGCATGTCTTCTAGACTTACCAGAGACGATGCCGGAGAGATGGACCTCTATTTGGTTCCAGTGTCCCGGATGTTATCTTGAGTTTATTTTATTGTTTTTATTTTTATTAGACATTATTTATGTCTCTTGTAGGGGGGCACATTTATGTGAGGGTAGTTTGATCTTTAATTGTCTATTAGTGGTTTTTATGACATTTTTTTTAGAGTGAGGATATATTTTGATATATGTACTTGGGTTAGGGGGTATTTTAGTCAAGAGGCAATATTTGTATCCCAACCTAACCATGGGAGTCTTTATAAGGACCCCACGACTAGGCCTTTTTTTATTAATGCGATATACACTTTTTTTAAAGCAAAGAAATTTCTTCTTCTCTTCTTCCTTGGTCATACAAGCTAAAAGACTCAAAACCCTGAAAAGGGACTAAGCAGCCACCTACTTTAATAGTAGTGGAGGCTGTAAGCGTGTGTAACCTTGAGGGTATTTATAACATACTATAATACGTATGTAGACCATTATATTGGTACATAATCTCTTATGAATAAATACATTGTGTATGGAAAGACAATTGCTCTCATATGATTAACCCCAATTTTTCTTAACTTCTCATTTCTCTCTCCCTTCTTCTTCTCTACTTTTCCTTCTCTATTTCCTCCATTACTGGACTTGCAGGTCTTCAAGTTGGTAACAGAGCATCAACGCCAAGACAAGGACAATATAACGCGTACAAGGTTGTGCTAACTTCAGCAGGCCGTACGGTGTGTTCGACCTCGAAACCCTAAGTGGTGGGTCGCTTTTGGTTGTTGGTAATTGTAGAAATTTTTTCGGAATTTTTTGGAGTCTAGAGATGTGATTTTCAAAGGATTTTGTGTGTTCTTGAGAAAAAACCTCAAATCGATAAATCCATTAGATCCGATTAGGTAGGAAGTTTTTTTAATGATTAATCTCAAGAGGATGAGTTGTTTTATACTAAGGAAGCATCCAAAACTTGTTTGGTGCGATTTCGTTGAGGATTGAAGTCTCGGTGGTGATTTTTTGGGTTCCCAAGCTCACAGTCTTAACTTCTGATACTATACCCAAAAAAATTTTAATTTTTTGGATGAACTCTATTGTGCAATAGTAATGTGTGCATTTGATGAAGTTTTTGAAGCCTCTACAATGCTTGTTCATGTTGTTCAACCTTCGATCTGTGTTCTGGGTGCTTTAAGGCCTCTCTTCTAGTTGCTTGCAGGCTGTGTGACCATGTGACAAAGGTGTGACCAAGGTGATCTTGTAGCCAACCTTGTTTTTCGTGTGTAGTACTTGGCTTGCCTATGTGGGACTTATTTTTTGTGTTATTAATTGTGGTTAGTGAAATTCCTGTTCCAAGATGTCGGAGGAAGAGAATTGGACCTCAAACCAGATTGTGGGTGACTCGACTAACAAAGAGATGAGTACTATCCACATAGTCGGGGATACATCTCAGCCCCAAATAACATCTATGAAGTTTCAAGGTAAAGACAAGGAGAAGTACCTAACTGGTGAGATGGTAGTACCTCCTTGGACTGATCCGTTATAGGAAGTGAAAGATAGAGAATGCAACTGTAATGGCCTAGTTGTTAAATTCGATGAAACCAAAAATTAGTGACAACTTCTTATTCTTGGAAATAGCCCATCAGATCTGGGATGCCCTTGTCATTGCCAAGTCATATTCCCAAATGGGCCACACAGCTAAAGTGTATGAGTTGAGACAGTGGATTGCTCAATTCAAGCAAGAAAATCAGCCACTTGCAATGTATTATTCTTCTTTAAGGAAAATCTGGGATGAGTTGGACCACTACACTACATATCGCTATGTCTGTGTGAAAAATATCATTAAATATAAGAAGCATGTTGAAAGTATTCAAATATTTGATTTCTTGGTAGGGCTAATCTAGAGTACGAATAGGTGCGAGTCCTACTTCTTAGAAAAGACCCTTTGCCCTCCTTAAATGAGGCCTATGCTCACATACACAAGGAAGAAGGACACCAGGGGGTGATAAATGTGACTACCTCCTTCGAAAAATCAGCACTAATTTCTACCTCTAATAGAGGTGGCCAGGGTGGCATTACAGGACGTGGCCGCGGTGGACGAGTGAACTTCACTTCTGAAGATAGAAACTAGCTGAAATGTAACTATTGTGGCAGGTTCTGACATACTAAGGACCAGTGTTGCGATCTTCATGGACGACCACAAGATCTCCCCCCACGTTGCTCTCCACAAGGTGGATCCAGTAGTGGTCGGGGAGGAAGCCGGTTTGATACCCGCTTTAATGCTCATTCAGTGACTACTATGCCACCAGAGACAATGACTCACCCACCGCCAACTTCTCTGCCTTCCAGTTCTTCAGATGGGGGTTTATCTAAAGACAAGATTGAGGCATTTTGACGCTTCGTTTCTCAACTAGACCACCCTTCTAATGTTCCTTCATCATCTTTTGCATATTCAAGTACATCTGCATCTGATTTGTCTGCATCTGTGTCTAATCCACAGAGCTCCTAAATTACTGATTCAGGGGCCTCCCACCATATAACTGATATGTCATCCTTCTTTTCTTCATATAAGGTTTCTTCAAGCAAGGACAAGGTCCGAATTGTAGACGGATCCCTTTCGTCGATAACAAAACTGGTGGATATTTCTATTATCCCTAATCTATGTCTATCCTCTGTGTTACATGTTACTAAGTTCACTCTTAATTTGTTGTCCATTAGCCATATTACAAAAGAGCTTAACTGTTGTGTTACCTTTTTTCCATCCCATTGTGTGTTTCAGGGCATGGTAACGAAGCGGACAATTGGTTTGGGGAATGAGAATAATGGTTTGTACATTTTGCCTAGTTTGTCAGTAACTACACCAACAATAAAGAGGGGCATTTCTACTTCCAGATCAGATGAGTTAATCACTTGGCATCGTTGTTTAGGTCATTTGTTTTTCTTTGTGTTGAAGAAAATGTTTCCTCAGTTTTCTTGTTCTATGTTTAATTTCTTTTATGAACCATGCTAGTTAGATAAACATTGTAAGGCTATTTATCCTCTTAGTAATAATAATAAAAGTGATGTTCCTTTCTCTCCTGTGCATTCTGATGTGAGGGGACCATCTCCTACAAATTCTTTGTCTGGGTTTAGATACTTTGTAGCATTTGTGGATGATTGTTTTCGGGCAACTTGGGTTTACATGTTGAAGAACAAAAGCGACATGTTTGCAGCCTTCAAATCCTTTCATAGTATGATTTTTTCACAGTTTAACACTAAACTACAAATCCTGTGGTCCAACAATGGTGGTGAATACCTTTCTCGAGAGTTCCCCTATTTCCTTAACACCTCTGGCATCATTCACCAGACTACTTGTCTGGGTACTCCTGAGCAAAATGGGGTAGCTAAACAGAAAAATAGACATTTATTGGAGATTACCCGTGCAATCATGTTTACCATTGATGTGCTTAGGACGTTTTAGTCTGAGGTCGTCCAAACGGCAGCATACCTCATTAATCAGATGCCCTCACATGTTCTTTCTCAAAAGGCCCCTGTTGAGATCATGTTTCCTAACTCCCCCATGTTCCATTTACCATCAAAAACCTTTAAATGTATTTGTTATGTCCATGTACCTAAATCTGATCGCACCAAGTTAGATCCAAAGGCACTTAAATGTTTTTTTCTAGGCTATAGGGTAAATCAGAAAAGGTACAAATGTTTCCATCCTCCTACCCGTTGTTACTTTGTATCTCGCGATGTAACCTTCTTTGAGTCCAGTCCTTTCTTTTCTACTCGTGGGACATTTCTCTAGGGGGAGCAATTTGCAAGTGAGGAGTTGTCTAGCTCTACTTAAATCCCTATTCCTGTTCCGTTGTCTCACTTTGATGGCAAAGATAGTAGTGCCGGTGGCAAGGGGCAGTTGCAAGTATATACCAGAAAATATAAACAAAAAGCACACATGGAAGAGGTACAGGAAGAACTGAACTCTCATGACCCACTCCAAGAGTTGACTTCTGACCTAGTTCCTGTGACAGGTAACATTCCTTCCCTTCCTCCTTCACCTCATAATGATTTGGATCTACCCATAACTAAGAGAAAGGATGTTAGAACTTGTACTCAACACCTTATGTCAAATTTTGTATCATATGATTCCTTATCACCCTCGTTTCGTAGTTTTTTTATGACCTTGTCTTCTGTTTCTATTCCTCACAGTGTATCTGTAGCATTAGCACAACAAGAATGGAAGGATGCAATGGCTGAGGAAATGAAAGCATTAAAAAAAAAATTATACATGGGAGTTAATTCCTCTTCCCAAAAGCGAGAAACTAGTGGGGTGCAAGTGGGTATTCACAATTAAATACAAGTCGAATGGGTCGGTGGAGAGGTATAAAGCACACTTCATTGCAGAAGGATACACTCAGACATTTAACATAGACTATCAAGAGACGTTTGCCCCAGTAGCCAAAATGAATTCAGTAAGGGTGCTCATCTCTCTAGCTACAAATCAAAACTGGTCACTCTTTCAATTTGACGTGAAAAATGGTTTCCCACATAGAGACCTAGAGAAAGAAGTATACATGGCCACTCCACCAGGTTTTCATATGATGTTAAGGGGAAGGTCTGCAAGCTAAAGAAGGCATTGTATGGTTTAAAGAAATCTCCATGAGCGTGGTTTGAGAGATTCAAATCAGCCACGTTGAAATCTGGATATAAACAAACTCAGGTCAATCACACCTTGTTTGTCAAGAGACAGGATTCTCAAGTGACAGCTTTAATAGTGTATGTTGATGACATTATTGTTATAGGAAATGATGTTGCTGAAGTGGCATGATTAAAGGGCGGGTTAGCTAAAGAGTTCGAGATTAAGGACCCTGGATCTCTCCAATACTTTCTTGGTATGGAAGTTGTCAAATCTAAGCAAGGAATCTTTTTGTCTCAAAGAAAGTATGTGTTGGATTTGTTAAAGGAGTCTGGAATGGAAGGCTACAACAAACCTTATGCTACACTAATTGAGGTGAATCATCGATTAAAAGAATAAGACAGTGAGAAGCTCATTGATACTAGGAGATTTCAAAGAGTAGTGGGGCGGCTTATTTACTTATCCCTTACTCACCCAAACATCACATATGTTGTGAATGTTATTAGCCAATTCATGCATGCACCAACTCAAGATCACATAGAAGTTGCCTACCGGATCCTTAGATACTTAAAGGGTTGTCTAGGAATGGGTCTCTTGTACAAGAGACATGATCATCATCGTGTTGAGATTTACACTGATATTGATTGGGTTGGTTCACTCACAAACCATAGATCTACATCTGGATATTGCTCTCTCTTTGGAGGGAACTTGGTTACTTGGAGAAACAAGAAGCAGTCTGTGATAGTCAAATAAAGTGCTGAAGCAGAGTTCAAGTCTATGGCTCATGGAGTTTGTGAATCATTGTGGTTGAAAATTTTGTTGTCCGAAGTAGAATTTCACATCCAGGCACCTGTGAGTCTTAATTGCGACAACAAAGCCGCCATCAGTATTGCATATAACCCTGTGCAACATGATCGAACTAAGCATGTAGAGGTTGATCGTCACTTTAACAAGGACCATCTCAAAAAAGACAATATTTGTACTCCCTTTATACAAACTCATGACCAGCTCGCCGACATCTTTACTAAGAGCCTGGGTAAACCGCAGTTCATGTTTCTAGTGAGCAAGCTAGGAATGCTCAATATCTATTCTCCAGCTTAAGGGGGACTGTAGGCATGTGTAGCCTTGAGGGTATTTATGTCATACTATAATTCATATGTAGACCATTATATTAGTGTATAATCTCTTATGAATAAATACCTTGCATATAGAGAGACAATTGCTCCCATTCGATAACCCCAATTTGTCTTTACTTCTCCTTTCTCTCTCTCTTCTTCTTCTATACTTTTCCTTTTATGCTTCCTCCATTACTGGGCTTGGAGGTCTTCAAGTGAAGCCATCCCTTCCCTTTGGGTTAAAAAGTCTATCTTCAACATTTTCTTTACTTTTCTAACTTTTTTCTTACAGTTTCAGCTTGGTGGAAATTATATCAACTTCAAGAGATTGCATTCCACACCTTTATCTTCAAGTTTTTGATCAAGGCAACACCTCTAGGGTGTTCTATAGAGAACTGGATGACTCACCTGGAAGCAACCAAGTACCAAGAGCTTCAGCCGAAAGAGATCCCCAAGTGATTTCCCCAGGCCCAGGCATGAAACAGAGTACCGGGACAGGCTTTGGAAATCAATCTCCTAGCACCCAAATATGGGAACCTAATTCAATTAGAGCACATCAAGGTATTATAGACCCTTAGGTCACCCAAGTGGAAGTGATACACTGCAGAAAAACTTCTTCAAATTCAAACTCCATCCAAAGCTATCAGAAGGAGGCGGCAATGTGGGTTTCCTAGACAGTTTCAGTGCATCAATTTTGTGCCCTATTTCGAAGGCTTCTTCCCTAGTTTTTTGTTGATGACTGATGCTGAGCATATCAAGGAACCTCTTTACTACAAAATTCTGGTATTATCCTCCACATTTATTCCTCTTTTAAATCCCTATATAGGTGGTGATTTCGGTGGGTGTTGTGGTATGGACTTGGGCTATTAAGCTAACTTTTCTGGGTGTTTTTCTAACACTCCAGCCCTAAATGTGAACCCTAGAAATACCCCATCAACAGCCCCTTGAATTCCCCAACAAAGCCCATTGTTTCGATTTCCCTAGTTCTTTTTAGTTCATTACTTTAATTTTCTGCCCATAAGGTATTTATTAAAATTCCATAGAGGCAAGTTTGCTGGAATTTATACTTGGACAGCCCATAGGTGTGTTCCTACTTCTTGGAACTAACTTCTTGTTCTCTAAAGTGTTCATCTCCTACTCCTATCATCTATATCACTGTCCTACCTTAATTTCCATGTTTAGAACACTTTACCACATACTTTTTTATGATGAGAATTTTCTAGACAACAAGCTTATTTTTTTATTGTTCTCTAGCTTAGTTGGATACCCTAGCAAATTAATTAGGTTTCATTATTGTTCTTTACTTTGTTTTCTTTAATTCCTTTAATGCATGTTTATCCTAACTTAGGAACCACCTACTTTGCTTGTGTTTGGTGCGAGTAGGAATCTAGGTTACAGCACTTTACTACTTATGTGATCTAATGCCTTATCTCCTATACACATTTCACTCATTTACATGCATGTTGCATTAGGGACGCAAAATCAGGTTTAAGGACAGTATCACAAACACGCCTCAGTCTAAATCTCACTAGTACTTTTGTTCTATCTATTCCCTAAATCTTTAAGTGACTTTGTATATTATTATTGTAATCTATAAATTGTAAATTTGAGTTATTGTTCTACAACTTGAGATTATTTTTCTAACAATCTTAAACCTGATTCTGGGTTGCTTTACAATGGCTACAAATCAACTACCTCTACCTAAACTGTCCAAACTAGAACCTTTTGAAAATTCATGTTCGTTATTGAAACCATAGTCGTGTCATGGGTACTTATTGAGCTGAGACCCTCTAAAGCCAAAGACCAACACAAACTAAACCTATTAGGTCTAGGGTCAGTGTTGCATGGGATACTGCAGATCGTCTCTACAAAATCTACATTTTAAATACCATGGCAAATTACTTTTAAAATGTCTATAGTAAGATGAGACATACCAAAGATATTTAGGATGCACTCCCCAAGAAGTATGTGACTGGGATGCCGGGAGTGGAAAATATGTAGGGAAGTTTCTAGAATATAAAATGTTTGATTTTTTTATGAATAACAATCAATATCAAATGATTGATGGAAAATCTATTAAAGACCAAATTACTGAGTTCCAAATATTGGTGAACGAGTGCCTAGCTGAAGATATGATTATGAATGAAAAATACCAATCTACAACCCTTATTGAGAAATTGCCTCCACCCTGGAAAAATTAAAGAAACACTTTGAAACACACAAGAAAAGATTTATCCTAAGAAGAGTTCAAAGTCTAGATTTATATTGAGAAAAGATCCAGATTGGAGGATTATTCTAAAAAGGCTAAAGAATACATTACCGGTGCCCAACTTATTAAAGAAAATTTTGAGAATGTTGGAAGAAGCAAGACCAAGTTCAAAACCAAGAAATATGGTCACAAAATTAGTTCTGTTAAATTCAACAAACATGGAAAACAATACAAAAAAAAATTGTCAAAGGTAATTGTTTTATTTGTGAAAAACCGGAACACCATGCTGTAGTATACAAGCACAGAATGAAAAATGAGAAAAGTGGTACTCCCAAAGAAAATCTGACAGAGGAGAATCTAGTATTTATTGTTGTTAGGCTAATTTAGCTGGTGAGAGCCGGAACTAGGTCTTGGACACTAGAGCAACTCGCCACATATTTGGTGAAAGGCAATTGTTTGCCTTCTACGAAAATGTGGGGGATGGAGAGCACATGTTAATGGGTGACTTTCATAGCACTTTTGTTCTTGGAAAAGGAAAAGTGATGCTGAAATTGACTTTGGGAAAAACACTTGCACTCAATGATGTTCTGCATGTTCCAAAAATCCGTCATAATTTAGTTTCCATTTTTTTACTAAATAAAATAGGAATGAAAATGGTGATTGAAGCTAATAAAATTATTATTTCAAAAAATGGGATTTTTATTTGAAAATCGATTGTAATGGGGGTTTGTTTATTCTAAGTATTGATAAGAATAAATATGCATCTTCTTTTGCTTATACTACCAAGTTTATTGATCTATGGCATGGTCGTTTAGGGCATGTGAATGTTGGTTACATAAAAAATATGAGAATCATAGGATTGTTTCCCGAACTCAAAATAAATGACATAAACATGTGTGAAACTTGTATTGAATCAAAATTCACAAATAAGCCACATAAACCTATTCAACATGAAACTATGTTACCAAATCTAATACATACAGATTTAGACGACTTAAAGAATACGATGACTAGAGGTGATAAACAGTATTATATAATTTTTGTGGATGATTTTTCTAGGTATACTAAAGTATATTTACTTAAAAACAAGAATGAAGCCCTTGATATGTTCATAAAATATAAAACTGAAACATAAAATTAACTAGAAAGAAAAATAAAGAGATTAAGTTTAGATAGGGGTGGAGAATTTGATTCAAACCCCTTTAATGAGTTATGTCAACAAATTGACATAATACATGAAACGATAGCATCCTACTTTAAAAGAAATGATGAACTGCTTATTAAACAGTCCAGGCTTACCATCAAATATGTGGGGAGAGGCTATAGTTTCTGCATATTATATAAAAAATAGAATACTCCGTAAGAAAACTGGAAAAACACCCTTTGAACTTTATTTCAAACATATACCAAATCTAAAATATTTTGAAGTGTGGGGATGCTTGTCCAATTTTGGTTTGCTAGAAACCAAGAAAAAAAAATTATGCTTTAAGACAACATATTGCGTTTTTATAGGCTATGCAGAACATAGTGTAGCTTAAAATTTAAAATTTGAAAATATTATATTAGAACCGAACACCATAATAGAATCTGGAGATGCTGAATTTTTTGAAATCGTATTTCCATTAAAAAAGCTAAATAGAAAATAATAATAATAATAAGAAATGGAAATACAAATATTGAAAATAATGTAACAGACAATATAAGTGAAAAATTACAGAAAATACAAAACCTAGAAAAGAAAAAGATTTTTTTTTAGAAATAAGAAAAAAAAAGAAAAAAGATTAAGGGAAAATAAAGAAAACGAAGAACCTAAAAGAGGGAAAAAATTAAAGAAAGCAAAAGGCATTGAAGATGATTTTATAACACTACTTGTAGAATCAGAACCACTAGCTTATCAAATAGATAATAATCATAAAACATACAATGAGGCAGTGACATCTCTAGATGCATCATTTTTTAGAGAAACCATATAAAATGAATTAGACTTAATTCTACAAATCACACCTAGGAATTAGTTGATCTACCCCGTTAAAACCACACCAATACAATGTAAACGGGTTTTTAGAAGAAAAAAATTAAAAACAGATGGAACTATAGACAAGTTCAAGGCAAAAGATTAGTTTCCTTGATACAAACAAAAGAAATGTATTGATTATTTTGTCACATTCCCAACTGTGATTTGAATTACTATTACACATTAATAGCTATAGCTTCAATTTATAAATTAGTCATCCATAAAATGGATGTTAAAACAGTCTTCTTGAATGGAGATTAGAAGAGGAAATTTATATGGAACAACCAGAAGGATATATAGTTCCAGGAATAAAACACCTTTTTATGGTTTAAACAAGCCCCTAAATAGTGATATGAAAATTTTGATAATATACCAATGAACAATAGGTTTTCTATAAATGATTGTGATAGATGTGTCAATAGCAAATTTCATAAAAGGGCAACGTGTATTCATGTATTTACGTGGATGATATGTTTATCATGGGTACCAACCTAGACACAGTAAAATCCACCCAAAAAAATACCTACAAATTTTAACATGAAAGATATGAGAGAAGCTTATGTGATTTTAGGAATAAAATTATTAAAAAATGCAGATGGCATCACATTAACCCAGTCTCATTATGTTGATAAATTTTGGCATGAAAATAGTCAACATGTGAAAACACCATTTGACCCACATGCTAGATTGATAAAGAACAAAAGTGTTAGTG
>JAOXJP010228872.1:0-11047 GCA_025762735.1 Platanus orientalis | reverse complement strand
ATCAAAAACCTCCAAAAAGTGAATTGATTCCCCCCCTGTCCCATCAGGGGGGTGGCGTAGACGATTTCAGCCCTCATTAAGAGTTGTGATCTGTAAAGGTGTCTATAGACACAAAGTTGTAATGCTACAGATCAATTGACTAGTCATAACTATTGGGCAAATAGTGTCCATATGAATTTTATAAATAGGTCAGGTCATCACTTCATTTTTTTTTTTTTTTTTTGAAAGAGATTGAACACATCAAAATAGTCTCTACTCTTTTGTTTTTCTCTTTTATAACCTTATTTATTATTTAAGTTTATAGATGGTGTTTGAAAGTGGTTCAAGGATTGTATTTAGTGATACAAACTGCAGTCCAGCTATACAACATATAATTGAGCCTGTTATATTCTAAAGACAAATTTGTTGGATTTGTTAGTCTCTGAATTGTTTAAAGAACCATACTGGGGTTGAATATTTTCGTTAAGGACAGCAAGGTCTGTGACTTGGGCATTGTCACTCTTCTTTCTTTCTCTTGATATTTAGCCACTTTTGTTTTTCAACTACCATGTATCAATAGGGAGCCCAGATTTTGTGCATGGACCAGGGGGCTGATGCATCAGCACCGAAAAGTGCTTTACACTTTTTGGGGGCACGCTTATCACTTTTGAGCACTGATGTGTCCACCACCTGGTCTATGCATACAACTTGTGCACCTCTTTTGTGGGCACAAAATCCGGGGGGACCAATCTGTGTTCATCTAGTCTTCAAGAAAGGATAGCTTGATCATGATCCAACATGATATCACGACATTGAAGGTGCTTGAAAAGCAAACAATGTAAAACATAACAATAAAATATATTGGTCTTCCCACAATATTGTAATTCAAGAATACTCTTATACCCCGTCTGGATTGAAAATATTTATTTGATAGTTGCAACTACAGGCCAACCAGAAGAACGAACTGAATTTTTGGGAGGCAAGAAATTCTTCAAATCCATCTAATAATACTATTGAGGTCAAGTTCAAAATCTTGTAAAAATATGTCTGCAAAATATGCATGTTTTTTAAAGTTTCTACCAAAGAACAACATAGAACTAAGGCTGCACATCGGCCCCAAAAGGCCCAACCAAGCCTAAGCTCGATGAAGCCCCAAGCCCTAGTTTAGGCTGGGCTTAAGCTTGGGCAGTGCCTCGGCCAACCTTGGCCTAACCGAAGGCTTAAGACCAAGCCATTGTAGAAACATATTTATAGGGATTTTTTTTTATTTTGTTTTATGTAATTAATTAATGTGTCTTGGGCTGGCCTAAGGCCCAACTTGAGGCACATAAACTTAAATTGGGCTATGGACCCACGCCCATAATATACAATGATGGGTCTTGCCTTGGGTTTATTAAGGCTCAGTCTAGACCTGGCCCATGCATTCCCCTACCTAGAACAGGAGCTCCAATGCCATTTGTATTTCACTAATTCCAAAGATATAAGGAGTAGGAGAGCTGAAAGATTTCCGTCCCATAAGCCTATTGGGTATAGTAGCATGTATAAGTTTGTGGCAAAAATTCTTTCTAGACCTTGAAAAGTGATGAAAGATTGAGGGTGCATTGATTTGTAATGAAAGCATTAACTCTATGAAAATGGATGGTTTTAATAATATTGTATGCAAAATTACATGAAAAAAGCTGACGACCATTTCTTCAATTAGTTTTTGAAGATAAAAAGCTTTAGTCAAAGATGGTGCAATTGGATACGGGTATGCATTTCCATTGAGTCCTTTATTCTGATTAATTGCTCCTTAATGGGTTCTTTCAAGAGCTGTTGAAGTCTGAGACGAGGAAACCCCTTTCACCCTTCCTCTTTATTATGGTCATAGAAGTTCTGAGTAAGATTATCATAAAGGCAAAATGGTGATTTAAAAGAGATGGCCCCCTCATTTTCTTTAGTTTTTAGATGAATCTCTTTTATTTGTATATCAAATAAATCGAATACTGTCAACCTCAGATGTATCTTGCTTCTATTCGAGGTAGTGTCAGGACTCGGAATCAAAATGAGTTGTATGGGGTGAGATATTACGAATTGGACCAAGTGGGGCGTTTTGTTGATTGCTTTAGATAGTCATCCTAATACGCACTCAGGCTTACCTCTGGACACTAGTTACCAGTTCAAAGAAATTTAGGATCACTGTTTGAATGGGTAAAGAAAAGACCATAAAGGCAAAAGAACCAATTCTTTTCTATAGGTGAAAAGTTTGATCATATTGGACGAACCAACGATGAGTAATTAACAAAAAATATAGGAGCAATAATATGATTGGAACACATATGTATGATGATGACTTACTCATATAGAAGAGGTATAAAGTTGGAGATGGATCAATAGTTAGATTTTGAGAGGATGTCTAACCTTCTCTTTATCGTGTGCCATTGAAGAAATAAGCTTTGGTCTAAGTATCACAATCTGAATCGGTGGGCCATGATGTGGGTCCAAATTCGGATCTATGACACTGGATAACACACCCTGAACCCGTATCACATAGCCAAGAGATCTCATGTTTGAGGTGTGACACCATTTTATCAATCTCCCTTCATTTTACTTTGTATATAAATTGATTATTTTTTCTTTATCCATTTAAATCTTCTGGTCCAAGCACATCGTAATGAAAAATAAATAACAATAAATAAAATCAAGTGCAGTAGAAATATGTACATATCATATCCCAAAATCTCTCATAACCAAAATAAATAGTCTCAACATACCCATAAACACATACACATTATTGCCCAAACAGGTATATTCAGGGTAACAAAATGAAAGACATCTCTTATCAAAGATAAACTGAAACTAAAAATAAAGCCTCATAACATCGGGTCTAAAAATCCATCCAAAATCCTATATCACCACATCACCAACGGTTTCTATAAGTACATGTCCTCCAAGACTTTATTTGTAAGTGGTGTCAATTTTGGGTAAGCTTAACAGACTTATCGAAAGGGTATGTAGTTTATATTACACAAATGAGGCTAAGGATAATCACAGTAATAAATAAAATGAATCTATATAAAGTAAGGAATCAAAATACGTATGCAAGTGCAACAAATATACAATGTTTAGCCTTACTAAGATTCGTATATGCACATGCCACAAAATAACCATACGAGTGACCAAGCGTGTTAAACCAAAACGTGTATATAATACATACTATATGTCATATGCTAACTCATAAGGGCCTCCATCAAATACCAAAACTATATGCAAATGAACCCATGTTGGGTCTTCGATAAAACATGTGTAAATATAAATGAATTATAAAAGGTCCTTGACAAAATCCAAACATGTAACCCATGTAATGTTCCCAACAAAATCAAAACATGTAACTCATGTAAGGTTTCCAACAAATCATATCATATACAAATTACTCACAAAGGAACCTCCTGCCACCACAAAATGGTCTCTGTGGTCATAAGACCAATGGGCATGATGGTTGTCTTTCCCTATTGATGTGACCCAGTGATTGGGTACTTGAGAGTCATAAAGACCAACCCACATATGGATCTTTAAGCTCAAGAAAGACAACCTACATGAGAGTCTTCGGAATTATAAAGATCATACATATATAATAAATTTTCAAGATACTAGTGCCCCTTCACCTATTGATGTGACCCGATGGAAGGTACCTGAGGGTTACAATGACTAACCCACTTAGGGGTCTCCGGGCCCAAAAGAGCATGTTCCCACTTAAGGATATCATAATAAATCCTTATGTCCAAAATCGAATACCAAAACCATGCTCATGTAAAATAAAGTAACTATCACTTTAGTATGCCTTTTGAAATATCCATATGTCTTATCTCTTGAGGAGTCCAAAAACTGAAGAAGTAAATCACATGTAAATGGTTAAATACTAATATGCAAATGAAGATGCTTGAACTAAGTCTAAGAAAATGTATGATATTCATGGAACTAAAACATTTTCATGTCAAATGCCATCAATGACAATGATAAATCAAAGAGCTCAAATGTTCAAAACTCATGTGAAACCCTAAACAAATTGTCTCATGAAAATACCAGTACAACATGCTCATATCCAAAAGCTACAAATGCATGCAAAACCTAATGTAGAACACCAAATTCCAAGATTCTAACATGAGAATCAATAGACTTAACACAAATCAACATGGATAAATATATAATAAAAGGGATCCATCAAAATGAATAATAGGTTCATACAAAGAATTCAAAGGCATCCACAAGGCATGTAAATCATGGAGAACAAATCACATAATATTTCAACAAATAGGTAGAGTACAAAAAATTAAGGATTTCAAAAGAAAATCAAAAGATAAATAAAGAAACACCACATATAATTTTCTAAGCCATTCAATTCATATGAATCCTTCTCCAAAACCTTCACAAATAAAATAGAGATCATTAAGCTCACCTAACAAAATACTAACATCATACCAATAGTTCATTAATCCAAGAAATCACAAAAATAGAATAGTAAAACTTCTTAACATTCAAGCCAAAGGAACTAGAGTCCTACTCAAGGAAATCTACATTCTCAAGAAGAATGAATATAAATCCACAAACTAAAACCACAAATCATTAAAACATTGAATGAAAATTACATTTCTATGATCCTAAGAAGGGAAAAGTGAACATAAAATGCATATTCACTCACTAATAACTCAAATCTTTAGTGCTCCAAGGAATTCTCTTCTAGGACTCATTTGCCTTTGTTATTCATTCCTTCTTATATGAGTAAATAAAACATTCCATAGTTAAAAATCATAAATTAGAGTAGAAAATAGTAATTGACCCTTAATCTAAGCTAGATCTAAGTTTTAACATCTTAGCAAGCTTTGGAGAAGTTGATTATTCTCTCCCTTCTTCTAAATCTCTCACTTCTCTCTAACTCTCCCTTTTTGTGTTCTAAGTGGTCTAAAGGATTTAAATGAGGCCTAACAGGGTTTAGAATTTGTCTAAAATGAGATATAACTTATGTAGATATCAAACGAGGTCATAACACATCATTTTGTACGTGTTTAAGATTTTTCTCAAAAAATGAGTTGTTATCGATCACAAGATTTGTGATTGGTCACGACTATGATTAGTCACGGATCCTACATACTCATGTTTAGAACAAAATTTTTGAATGTTATGACTCATGTCCGTGATCGGTCACACACGAGTTAGGGCCCTATGATTGGTTAAGGAAAAATGCATGATCAGTCACACTTGGGTCAGGTCCCATGATCAGTTAGGGAGTTGTGTGATTAGTCACATTATCATTTTTTACTAAATTTTGGTATTTTTCACTTTTGGGCTTCCAAAGTCCAACTCAAATGCTCCAAGGGTTCTCCTATTTCACTTTAAGCCATCTCTAGGTCTCTTGAGCATCGATGGCGGCCCTCTTGCTCACAATTACAAAAGGGCTTAATTTAGATACATGGTGTCAGGTTTGAGTTCTCTAAGATTACTTAACATAGGTATGGGGTGTTACACCAAGACTAATTAGAAATCAACAAATGAAAATGTTGTTATCCTCTCAAGTTTAGAATGACTCTTAACTATTGAAAGATAAACCTTCTTGCAAATCTTCTGTTAAGGCTTGAAGAACTGGTGTTTCCCTCTACAACAAATTGTAGAATTTGGTCCAAAAAATATAACAGGAGATTTTTAGTTAGATCTTTGCCTTCTCTCACAAATATGGAGTAGTCTTTATGTCCAAAAAATCATTTGCAAATCAAAAGTACCCTCATAAATGACTTTATTTGGGGTAACATATAGTGACAAAAATTCTAATGCAAAGCATTTGAATTTTAGAGGCATATATTATTAAAATCGGTGTTGTATGTGCCTAACAAAGAAAGAATTAATCTACTATATATTCATATATTATGGTGTATCTAAAGATTTGTGGTCATTTTTCCTTAATCACTTCTCAATGATATAGGTGATGCCTAAAAGGCTATTAGAAGTCATTCCATCCTTGTCTATGGGAAGCCATAGATATTCAACCAGGAGTGGTGAAATTCACTAGAGCATCTCTCTCTCTTTGCTATTTGTTGGAGTTTGGAACATAACTATAGAGTATTCAAAGGAGTCAACAATACCCCTGTTATGGCGATTGATGGAAACTTCGATCTTTTGTTCTTTTGGACCTCAAACTTATAAAATTTAAGGAATTTTAATCATAAACTTCATTTTCAATTGGGAGTCTATGGTCCTTACTTAAGTTGAAGCTCTTATAATCTATAATCTTTTTATACTCAAGGGATCCTCTCTTGCCCATAGATTATTTTGTAATTGGAAGAAAATGTTATATCCAAGACTTGGTGTTTAAGACAAATAGGCAGAAAATTGAAATTTCACCTAAACCCCACCATTTTCTTCCACATGTTGTCCCCTAGTGTCCAAGGCATGATCTCGGACAAAACATTTGCTCCCTTTGTACCTAGAATGAGGTTTGGGTTTTTATAAGGAGCCAGATTATGAAGCAGGGAGCCGACCGAACACTAAACCCACTATTAAGTTTGGGCCTCCCATCAGACATCCCCAATGGGATTCCATCTCCAATCTGATTGGAGAGATATCACATCAGTACAAATCAACATGTGACACAATACTAGTCAAAAAGTGTTTCCATAGATCCACATAGGTCAAAAGATGGTATTATAGTAAATACGTATTAAAAAGTGTTGTATATTCATAAAAGTACCCTTTTTCAAGCATCATGTTATGTGTTGAACAAGTACTAACATGATATCTATCCAAATTGGTGATGATTTGAACCATCCTTGATGACTTTGGACTTTGAACTTGCCTAACCATATTGTTTTTCAAACTGACTGTGTTTGTAGGTCTTCCGCCATGGTGACTTTCCTCGGCGATTCTAATCCCTCATTTATTCATTTGTGGTTACTTGGAAACACTTTGGACCCTTATACATTTGTGGATATTGTAGAGAGAGATTGTATATTTCTTTCTCCTTAGATTATGTTTGGGTGAAAGGGCACCCCTTTGTATAGTTGTTTAGACTTGTGATATATGATTACTCTTTAGAGCTTAGTAGTATATTTTTCGTTGCATTACAATTGATACGATTATGTTATGATGAGACTTCCACTGCAACTTATTTACTTTTATGAATTTTTGAATGTTAATTGTTTCCACTAATTTTGGAATTAAACTATGGACTATCAAATTAGTGAACTTATATAAATAAGAAAATGAACCTATAACTATTGGATTGTAAACATTGGTTATCAAATCAATGTAATGATTTGAATCAGGGGTGCTTACAGATCTTATTTTAGTCTAGGTTCAGGGGCATTACAGCTTGGTATTAAAGAAACCAAGTTTGGATTCTATGGACTTTTATAAGGACTACATGTTTGGATTCTATAGACTCTTATGAAGACTACATATTTAGAGTTTTGTAGACTATATTGGATAAGTGATTATGTGAACATTGGAGTTGAAAGAAAAATGAAATGTGAGCTTTATAAATTTGGAATTCTTAGTCACAACTCTCTTCTTGCCTTTGTCGCAAATCCTTTATAGCTCATCACTTTCACGTTCAGAAATGTGAGTTGTTTCAACCACATCTATAAAGTTATTTAGTTGTAGGACAGACATGCAGGAGCGAATGCTAGGCCTAAGGCCTCACTAAAATTTCCTCACCTTCACGGCTTCATCAACAATAATCTATGGAGCAAAACGAGTCAGCTCCATAAATTTTACATTATACTGAAGCACTGTGATGCTTCCCTACACAAGCTCTAGGAACTCCAACTCTTTCTCCTTGTGAACACTCAGTAGAAAATAATAACCTTGAAATGCCTCCCAAGTTGGGGGCTCCTCATACTCTCCAACCAAAGTGTCTCTCATGGTGTTCCACCAATGTTTGCCCCCACCATTCATCATGAACATGGCCAATAAAATGCATTGGTCATCCATGTAACCGATGACCCTAAATATCTCCTCTAATTGCATCACCCAAGACTTGGCCTTCATGGGATTAGTGGTTCCCCTGAACTATAGAACCCTCATCCATTGAAAATGGTCAATCATGTGGTTGTTGTTTCCCACAACTCTTTTACACAGCTAGCACTCATGAGTGATATACTCCTTCACTATTTCAGCCAAATTGTGTACGATCCCTAATACACCATCCACACTCTCCCTCTCTTGTGCTAGAGTGGAAGATGACCTTTTAGTACTCGTAGGCGGCATCATGTACATAAAATCAAGGAAATCACAAAATTAGAATCTCTAAGACACGTGAAATCAACTAATATCCTCAATCACAATTCGTTATAAGATCCTCAAGTAAAATGCAAAGTAAAGTCCTCAAACATAAGACCAATCATCAATGGAATACAATCTAAGTTCAAATCTTTGAAGTGTTTTGTTGTTTTCCATTTCATCTTTCTTCAACTACAATATTAACATAATCACTTATCCAATAAGGTTTACAGAACTTCAAATCTGGAGTCCTCACATGAATTTACAGAATCCAAGCCTAGTTCTAATACCAAGTTGTAATACCCCTAAATCCGGACTTAAATAAGATCCGTAAGCACCTCAAATTAGAATTGTTACATTGATCCAATAACCAATGTTCATAATCCAATAGTCACAGGTTCTCACATAATCACGGAGTTCATTTCCATTCATTACAATATTCACTTATTTTAATAACTACATTCTAAGTTCAATAAATGGTGGAAGCGTTACAATATCCAATGATCCACAAGAGTCAATATGTCGTAGCGGAAGTTTAATCATAACATAATCATACCAAAAGTAGTGCAGTAGAAAATATACTATAATCTCCAATGTAGATCAATTAGTAGAAGAAAAAAAGTAACTATTTGCATCAATGGAGTGCCCTTTCACCCGAATCACAAACAAAGGAAAAGTATAAATTCTTCTAATAATATCTATACAATGAACATGGTTCAAAGATATCTATATCTCAACTACAATAAAAGGAAAAATAAGCATGGAATCACTGCAATAAATCTTTATGATGGAATACCTAAAATCACAGTTAGTTTAAAAAACATAATGGTTGGGTTAGTCCTAACCTATAAACACCCATACTAACTATAGATAATATGGGAAAAAATGTATAATAAGTACAAGTACTAACATATTTAAAACTTGATATGAAACTAAACAGAATCATAATCACAACAATATCATGTTAGTATGAAACTGAATGATAAACAATTATCAAACTAAGGTTAAAGGTCCAATACTGAGAACAATCAATATCAGAGAGAATGAATGATAGACAATATCTATAAAGCACAACTAATTTGAAGAGTCCAATACAAAGTCCTGAATCCAGATAAGAAATACTGACATCACTATACGAAGTTCAAATGCAAAGTATAATGCGAAAGTCAGAGTTCAGACAAAGACGTTCAATACGAAAGTCATAAAAATTCAATACAAAGTCCAATATAGAATCAAAGTCCAATACAAGGTTTAATACGGAAGTTAGAATCGATTAGTCCAAAATCCAATAATTCAAAGAGTCTAATGTCTAAAGATCAAAGAGTTCGATGTCCAAAGTTCGATAGTCCAAAGAGTTCGATGTCCAAAGTTTAATAGTCTAAAGAGTTTGATATCCAAAGTTTAATATTTCAATGAGTTCAATGTTCACATAGAATGTTTGTACACTCTGGTCAAACCCTATGTGCAGAGTCCATATCTCTTGATATTCTCCAATAACAAGGTCAAATCCTTCGATATAAAACCCTAAAAGCAGGGTCTGAATCTCTTTATAATCCTTAGAAACAAGGTTAAATCTCATGGAACCAACGAGCATGTTCGAAACACCTTCCCAACACTTAGCCTTATAAGTGGGCCCAAAGATAGTCAATGGTCACACTTAGCCTAGTGACGAGGCCCAAAAAAGTTAATAGTTTGAAGTTCTATGAGGTTCATATCAATGATTTCAAAAGGGTCACTTAATTTCAATAATCGGTACAATGCTATGGAGAAGCTTTAGGTATGTGGTCGCCATGTTTCAAATGGATCACATGTGCCACTTAAATTAATCACTTCAATGATGAATAACAAGATTAAATATATAAGTTCACTTAAATTTGATTTTAATACATAATTAGATTTTCAAAAAACTAAAGTCACGGTAATTCAATGAGATTTCATATAAAATTGATAACTAAAACATGTAATAAGATTCAACGGTCCACATGGTTCTTATGATCACATGAGGAGCATAGAGTGCAATAAGATCAATGAGTTTAATACAATTTCATAGAAAACAAAGGTTAAATAGCTTTACCATGGATTTAAGTGTAGAGATCAATTGAATACTACTTCTAGTGCTTCAAATAAAAGGGAAAAATAAAATTGTCTATCAATTTAATCATTAATAGTGTAGATCTTGAAGGATTTACAATTTCACATAGATTTTCAAAGGAATAATATAAGAACAATTAGATTTCACATTATCTAAAGGATTCAATAAATAAATCATTTCATATAAAGTCCAAGAACAATAATTTTTAACAAAATAGATGTAGATCTAAAGATCAACAAGTTTTAATGGTTTAAAATATAATTCTACAAAAAAATTTAGAAGTTCTAAGAAGAAAAAAGGATCATGCTAAGCATGGGGAGCATAATCTCAAGCAAGGTACCCAGAGATCTAGTATGGTTCCATGGTTTTAAACAAAGGTTTTTACATTTTACAAATGATTCAATGACAAAGCCACAAGAACTAAGAGATTCAAAGAGAAATTACATCACACTAACTAAGTATAATGACTTACAATCTTTTCAAATCCAAAGTCTCCTAGCCAAAACCTATTCACTTCAATCTCTAAAATCACATCCCTCTATAAAATTAATGTAGATCTAACATCAAATGAATTAAACTAAGAAGATCAATGAAAAAAATCACCTAATCTAGCAAAAACTCCCAAAAATAGGTTAAACTTACCAAATTAGAGAAGAATTTCTCTTCCTTTCTCCTAATTCTCTCTCTCTCTCTCTCTCTCTCTCTCTTTTATGTTCTAAATGGTCTAAT
>JAOXJP010228871.1:0-11047 GCA_025762735.1 Platanus orientalis | reverse complement strand
GAGGCAGGGTAGGGGGTATGTCAGTGGATGGTACATGCTGGAATCCCATTTTTTACCACAGAGAGCCTATATTTTTAGAACATGTGATGTTATTGCATAGGTAGGGCCAAAGATACGAGGCCCTAACTCATATCAGTTGACAAATATTTATCTGCCCTGAGAAATAGATGACTTGAGGGATTATATTCAAGGTTTAAAAATGTTTTGGCCTAAATATGGATGCACTATCATGTGTGACGGATGGACTTCTAAGACAAAGAAGTCATTGATACATTTTATGGTGTATTCTCATAAGGATATGATTTTTCACAAATCAGTTGACAATACAGGCCATTAAAAAATAAAAGATTATATATTTAGGTTGATGGATAAAGTGGTGGATGAGGTGGGTAAAAAAAATGTTGTCTAGATTGTGACAGACAACGAGACAACATTTAAAGCTGGAGAGGAGATGCTAATGCAGAAGAGAAATCATTTGTATTAGACCCTTTGTGCCGCGCACTGTGTTGACCTCATGCTAAAGGAAATTGAAAATTCAAAGAACTTAAAAGAGATTATTAACAAAAGCAAAATGATTACTAGTGTCATTTACAATAGTGTGCATGCGATAAATCATATGAGGGACAATTACATAGAGGTCCGTGACTTACTGTGCCTTGGGATCACCTGCTTTGTCACAGAACACGTGGCTTTGGAGAGCCTCTTGAGATATAAACATGCTCTCTAGAGATGTTTCATGGATGAGAAGTTTTTAGGATATATCAGAATTAATGACAAAAAACCGTTGATTGTAGAAAAAGTAAGTAAAAATGTGTTGAACAAATCATTTTGGCATAGAGTTGATGAAGTATGTAGGGTCATGGAACCTCTTCTTAAAGCTTTAAACTTGTTGACCAAGATAAGAATCCCACTATGCCTTACATCTATGAGGCAATGAATATGACAAAAAGGTCCATAGAGACCATACGTAATTATAAGACGTATATTAAGATCATCGACTTTAGGTAGAATAAACAACTCCACAATGATTTACATGCAGTAGGTAATGTGTCATTATTTATAGTTGCTTGTTATAGATAGTTTGAAGTTTATGTTTACATGTCAACTAACTTTATAAAATCTTATTTAGGAACATACTTCTTGAATCTGCAGTTTCAATATATTGATCAAGAAATGAGTTTGAAGAATGATATAATTATAGGAGGTAAAATGGTTATTCAATGAGTGCATATGAATTTGTATAAATAAGAAGCTATAATGAAAGATGTAAGTTATCTTTTAAATTGATATGTTGTCTGTGACTCTATTGATGAATCAATTTATGAGAGGGGAAGGATTTAAGTCACAACTCTCATCGATTGCTATGCAAAAATGTTAACTATGTATGTATACCAATAATTATATAATCTTTTACAACTAAATGTTTATTTTTATATAAATTTGACATGGTTCACTCTTATTGTAGATGAGTGGTAGGATTTGTATGGAGATGACACTCCTGCTCTTAAAGAAGTCACTATCAAAATCCTCAGTTAGATAGCATATTCTTCTGGGTGTGAGACATTGGAACACATTCTCTCTAATTCACACAAGGCCAAGAAATAGATTGAAGACGTCGAACCTACATAAATTGGTCTATATGCATTATAATATGCGGTTAAAGGTTCGCAACTTATTTGATAGGCAACAAGATGCTGACTTCTACAATCCTATTGACCTCAACCACATCTTCACAGTTGATGTATTTGATAGTTGGATTCATGAGGATGAAGACCCAATACTTGATGGATAGAAGACAAATTGGATTGAGGTTGGCCTGCAACAGATAGCCGCCACTGGGGCTACTACACCTGAGGATATAGATCAGGATATGGATGATAGCTACCATGAGATGCACACTTTCTTTTTAACTGTAGGGCTTGATGTTGGCGGTCTAACAGATCATGGGATTGATGATGTGTAGCTCTAGCCCCAGGCCACCGCTTCTCAGCAACATACAACGTCAGCGACTGTTGAGACTAAGACTGAGAGTGATGAGCAAGGTTCTGATGATGATGGAATGATGATGTAGGTGCAACTGCAGGTGGTGCCACTGACATGGATGCGGATAAAGGTAGTGATAGTACCCCTTGCGGTTTCATAGGGTATGGTGATCAGTACATTGCCACACAGGATTCATCCCATGGGAGTCGACCTATACCTACTGTTAGTAAAGACAAATGCAAGTTTAAGGTGCCTACACATACCCACCACTATGATGAGCAGTTATAGAGTATAAAGGGCATGGCCATGGATTATACTCTGCCTCTAGGTATGAGATATTTGACGACCAGTACTTTGGATCATACGACCATGGGCAACAAATGTCAACTAATGAGGCATCATCTGCTTCTAATTCAGTGCCAGTGTTTAGATCTTCTGAGAGTGAATCTCAAGCTCACAACAACATATAGGATCGCGAGAGTGATGTCAACATGGTGGTGGGAGTTCTTCACGTGACACTGATATACAGAGTCAGACTCGAAGTCATACTCAGTTGGACTCATACCTTATGCCCCGGCCCATACCTTATGATCAGCTGATTTAACCTTCTTTTGCATTCCAACAGGTTCCACCATATATATATGGGGTTCCTCACTAAGAAATGAATTCAACTGAAGATCTTATATTTGACTTCAATTTTGATCAGTATCAAGCTTTGAGTCAACAACAGAGGCATGTAGCATATAAAGTTAAGCAAGGGCAACAACGGTATCAGTATGATCAGTCCTGAGACCGGAACTCCCGATTTACATCCCGTGGCCATGATGCCAATCTTGCACCTGATCTGCCTTGATGTTCATGGTGGCGCCTACGCTGCCGTCATTAGCATCATTATCACATTCTTTACTTAGTGGTTAGTATTAACTTTTAATCATTGAAATATTCATAGATTTGTCATGTTTATATTTGACATATTGGTACATTTTCACTTCAATTATACGTGCTTTTGTTGATTATCTATGTGATATGTATCTATGTTTTTATTATTTTTGTAATTTTCTATTTTTTTGGACTTTTATTCATGAAACATGTTAAAAATTAGAAAATTTTGAACTAAAAATATGGTAGTTAGGCTCTAACTAACATAATCTAAGTTCCAAATTTTTTTTGATTTTTTTTAGGGTGATCCAACTGTTGACTGTTCCATAGTGCATCGGTTAATTTAGGCATGGATCGGATTGGGATTGCCCGAGGCTGATCCCGTTCCCGATAGATTTTGATCTATGCTATGAAGTATGAACCATGTCTCTTTGAAGGTTTTTGGTTTCCAAATATTTAGATCCACACTATGTTTGATCTCTATTTCCATTGATTTGAAAGCTATGAGTTCTCACTCTTGAATCTTATGGTTTTCAACCAAGATTTCCCTCATGATTGTTAGATTTGTAACCTTTAGTCTTCAAAAGTATTTGTTAATCAGTTTTAGAGATTCCTACTTGATATTTGAGGCGTTCTTTTCATTCTACATGTTTCCATACTTGCTTGTAGAGATGAACATTTGCTCAACTCTTAGTTCATGATGTGCTTTAGTGATGAGTTAGACATCGTATATTTTCATGCATCTAGATATGTCATATGTTTTGTATCAATTAACAATTGTTCCCAAAGATTCGAACCATGAAATTTTATATGCATGTATCTTTGAATCATGAAATCTTATGAATTGCATCTTGTTGCATGTTTTGAATTTCATTGGATATGTATATGTATATGTCTTTATAGTGCTCTTGCCATTAGGGGTTAATACAATGGTATTGTGGTCCTGTCATTGGGGATTAATACAATGGTATAGTGGTCCTGCCATTGGGGATTAATACAATGGTAAAGTGGTCTTGCCATTCGGGATTAGTAGTGGTAAATCAACCCTACCCTTTGGGAATAATACAATGGATCAGCCCCGCCATTAGGGACTAATATGATGGCACCCCACACATAGGGTGATAGGTGAGATCAGAGATCCTCATGATATATATATATATATATATATATATATATATATATGTTTTGAAAAAGAAGATGTTAGTGAACCGATCGTGTTTTGTTTTGAAAAACGATCCGTACATGAGTGTTTTGAAGTGCATATAGAAAGTGTTCCGGTTTGAATGGTGAAAGGTATATGTTTGTTGAACTATGAATCATATTCATTGCTTTGAACTATAGTTGTGGATTGTATCTTCATTAGTGTATGTCCATTGTTTTATAAACTATTTGTGTTTGTATCGAAACAGACACATTTACACGTTACTTTGATATCTCACATAATCGTGCTTTGCTTGACCCTATTCCATGTATATTTTGTATAATTACTTATGAGCCCTCAATTGACAACATTTTTCAAATTAGAAGATTTAGTGAAAGAGCTTGGCTTTGGAGGGATGATGTGAGGTTCAGACGAAGATATTGTTGGAGTTGGAGCTATCTTTCCGTTTATTGGGATTAGACTTTTGATGGACTTAGTTGTTTTGTTGTATGTTAGCTTTTGGGATGCATGGCAATGTAGGAACTTTTAATTTGGAGTTGATTAAATTGGATATTTATGGAAATGAGTGGGATTGGATGGCTATCTTAGAAATTTTTTGGTATTAAATTAGTGTGCGACTATGTCATTATTGAGGTTACTTTCCGTTGTAAACTTAAAAGGGAGTGTTAATATTATTTTCCACTGTGTATTATTATATAAAAGGGTTAAAGAAATTCAAGAAAAGAAATAATAAGAAAAAAATGTAAATGTCATGATCCGAATTTGGGTCGGATACGAGGGAGAATTGGGTCTGGGTTTGGGTCGTGACACTAAGGATGGCAGAAAAGATGTTTATAGACTTGCTGGGATGAGGAAAAGGAAACTTAGAGTCCTTGATGATGTTAGATACATTAAAAGTGAGTAGCAAAGAGTTTTAGTGAAGGACTAGGAGATCATAGAATGATGTGGAGCTATTTTAAGAACTTAGTGAGGATGAGGAATGCTTCTTTATGAAAATCAGTAGCTCTGACAAGATTGGAGCATTGTTCGAAAACTCGGATCGGGAGATTGGATCATTAATGGATGATCCAATCTCGGATCGTTCGATCCAAGTTTGGATCAAAATATCAAATGGTCCAATGTAAAAAATTATAAAAAACCTCAAGGATCGTGATATGATCGGTCATGACCAACCTCAATCTAGATTGGGATAAGTCAATGTTTGCAGCCAATAGAGTTATGGAAATGCATGAGAGGCGATGACTTATCTTAATTAACTAAGTTGTTGACTAGTCATTAGAACTAAGAAAATGCTAGGTGACTAGAGGAAAAGCACCGTGGTGCCTATTTACAAGAGCAATGGAGACTTATGTTGCACCAATTACCAGGGTATTGAGCTTATGAGCCACACGATGAGACTGTGGTAGAAGGTGATTGAGCAAAGACTAATACATAAAACTTGAGTATTAGTTTGGTTTGATCATAGGGAGATTGATGGTTAAAACTATTTCTTTCTTAAGTGATTGATGGGAATAATTTAGAGAGAAGAAGAAAGATCGTCACATGGTCTTTATTGACTTTAAGGAAGTAAGTACTTAGAGAGGTCATTTGGTGGGTTTTGGAAATTGAAGGATTCTCAAGTAAATACATTACCTTAGTTAAGGGTATGCAATAACTAGTGTTATAACAACTGGGGGAGAGATTAGTGATAGTTCGATCATGGTTTGTTTACATCACGGGTCAGCATTGAGCCTGTTTCTTGTTGTATTTGTCATGGATGAGTTGACTAGGCATATATAGCAGCTCTTATGGTGTATGTTGTTTACTTGACAACATCGGATGGGGTAAATTAGTAAATGCCAAGTTAGAACAATGAACGTATGCTTTGAAATCAAAAGGTTTTAAGATAAGCTTGACTCAAACAAAATGATGAAGTGTAATTTTAGTAAAAATAGGAATTGGAATGAGGGAATAGTGCAAATTGATGACCAACAGATACCCTAGAGAAATCGTTTTCATTATCTTGGTCAATTATCCATTAAGAGGGAGAGATTTAAGAGGATGGTTTCTATGTAATTAGAGTGTGTTGGATGAAGTGGAGGGTTGCATCTAGAGTCTTGTATGTTCAATGCACATAACCCTAAAATTGAAAGTGAAATTTTGTTAAATGGCTATAAGACCAAACATGCTTCACGAAGTTGAGTGTTGGGTAATCAGAAACAACACATATGTAGAATGAGTGTAGCTGAGATGTGGATGTTGTGATGGATGAGTGGCAAATTAGAAATGACAGAATCAGAAATGACTGCATTTGTGGGAGCTTAGGTGAAGCATCAAAAGGTGACGAGAGGAAAAGTCGACTGTGATGGTTTGGTCCATAGTTGCAGGAAGCTTGGCACAAGGTGGGAAGCTCGCTTCCTAAGAAACTCATTTGAGAAGCTAATTCCATTCCGCGTCCCCAAGTAGTGTGAAGTGCTTTCCACGGTGAAGCAAGTGAAATCTATCTTGGGAAATGAGTGAAAGCCTTTGGAAAAACGAGTAGAAACATCTAGAGACTGACTGAGAAGTGATCTAAGGAACAATATTGCAATTTATTTAATGTAAATCCTATGCTTATAGCATTAAATAAAATATTATCTGTGAGATTTAGTAATGATTTTGTTGGAAAAAATATTTAGAATTGAAATTTATTGTTTATATTATTTTATTCCAATCTAATAAAAAAGATTCAAATCCGATGGTTTACATAACAATGCCTTCTATAGTTTGACTCTAAGTAAGATGTAAGTTATTTACAAAAAATCTTATGTATGGTAAAATCTAAGGTATGGCCATACTATTAACAAATGGTTTGCATGTTGATTTATATGTCATGATTCTTTGTACTTACATAGTATAGATTTTAGGTTTTCTGTATGTTTTTTTAAGTTTATTCACTTTATTGTATTGTAATTGAAATTATTGATTATAATTATAGTTATTTACTTTATTATCATTTTCACTTCTTGTTTCCCAAGAATTTATTGAGCCTCGCTTCCCGCTTCTCGCTTTTGCATTGCTTCCCACTTTCGCTTCTTACTTTGGTAACTATGGTTTGGTCTTGTGCAATGAAGACTAGTGATGTCACCATTGAGGAGTTTTATGCTGCAAGTTGAAGGCACTAAGGGGAAATGTGAATGCTAAAAATAACTTGGGTTGTAGTGAGAAAAAGCATGATGGCTTATGATCTATTAGAAGATGTGGGCCTACATAGAGTGGAATGGCAGGACAAGATTCATGTAGTTGGGTTAAGGCTTTGTTGAGATAGATAGATAGTTTGTCATATTATTCAATGAACTACATAGGTAGTGTACTGAGTTTCTTGGGGTTTGAATGCTCTCATTTGTTTCTCAGTTATGACATGGGTGTACTTGCTGATGTAATGTAAGTTTTGTTTATTTCAGTTATACAACCTAGTGACATGCTTAAGTGAGCGTCTTCTTGCAGGTTATTTACATAGCACCTCTGAAAGCCATTGTTCGGGAAAGAATGCATGATTGGAGAAAGCGTCTTGTTTCTCAGCTAGGAAAAAAGATGGTATCTCATCTTGTCCTCTCTCTTTCTCTCTCTGTCCCCCCGACCCCCCCAAAAAAAAAACTTAGGTCATGCACAAACAATATTTAGATTTGGTGTATAAATTACTAATATGATGTTGTATCAGGTTGAAATGACTGGGGATATTACTCCAGACTTAATGGCATTGTTATCAGCAGATATTATAATTTCCACTCCTGAGAAGTGGGATGGCATCAGTCGCAATTGGCATAGCCGAAGCTATGTAACGAAGGTCCATTATTTCTATCTTCAATTTTTTTGTTATTCACTGCTGCTTGCCCTTTGACCATCTTTATATTTTCCACAGCTTCTAGGTCTTCAAAGCTGTCTGCTTGTGTTTGGGCATTTTTTTTTCTCTTTTCGGTGAATCGTCTGGTTATGTTTAAAATGCTTACAAGTTTATCTGTAGGTTGGGCTCGTGATTTTGGATGAGATTCACTTGCTTGGAGCTGATCGTGGACCCATTCTTGAGGTATTGTCTTCCTATGTCATTTTTGTGGACTTGCAACTACTTGATAATAAATCCAGATTCTTTCAATTTCGTCTATAGCTGATGTATATATAGAATATAAGAAGTTGATTAATGAACATTTGCGGCTTGGATTATCCCAAGCTGTGCTGATTGTGTTTCCCTCAATGTGTGACAAATCACTCGCTTTGCATTTTTTGAGATTGAATTATTGAAGTTGGCCTTTCTTTATTTTATTATGCTGGGACACATTGTTAAGGTAGCAATTGACCTTTTTATTTCTTAAGTTCTACCTTTTTGTAGAATATGTCAGGTGTGAACTTCTCTAAATGAATTACTGACCATATGGATCCCATGAAATATTAAATTTATTTATTTTTACATATTTTTTCTGTTTCAGGAGGTTTTGGTGAAGTGTTTAGATCGGTAATATTATAGTTCTGAAATTTTATTTCAGATTTGAAAATTTTGGATGACTCATTAGTAAGGTGTGAAGAGAACTACCACCAGGAAACACCATTGTTAACTTGCCGGCATGACTTTTTGTGAAGATTTTAGCTGGCTTTTATTCTTTTTTGATAAATCTGGATCTTTGTTGGCAGAAATATAAGTGAGTGGGGGAAATTATATGACAAACAAACACTGAAAATGCCCTCTAAATCGGATGGTTTAGCTTGCTTAGGGGCCCCCTACGGAAATGGGAAACTCCTAACTATTCATTTGGGAAATGGATTCTGGTAACATGGTTTGCATTATGCCTCTGAATTGTATATCTAATCAAATTTTTTGGTTACACGAAGAGCGTGAAAACAAAAGCAACCCTTCTACGATGTAATGCAAGATGTAGTTCATTCTATTGTGTCACTGCTTTTAATATGGTATGAACTTGTTGCATTCAGTTATAAAACAGGCATTACTGAATGTGATTCTCAATTGTAGAAACTGCTTGTTTCCAGGTTATTGTCTCCAGGATGAGGTACATATCATCACAAACAGAGCGTGCAGTGCGATTTGTAGGCCTCTCAACGGCGTTAGCAAATGCACGGTATGTCAAATATTCTTGTTCTTGCTTCCAGACCGCTTTAGGGCCTTCCTCCTACAATTGTTCCTCTACTAGCTGCTTAAGACAATTTCCCATCCCTCAACTTCCCATCCCTCTGCATTGAGCCATCAAGACAAGAAGAGACAGCCTTTGTGCTTCTTCGGTCCAGTTACCCTCCTGGAGAATTAGGATAGTATCCAAAATTCCAAGAGGATAGATGTAGACACAGTAGCTACTACTGCATGCATTATATTGAACCTTGACCTTCTAGAGGAATGGGCCATGTCCATCCAGTCTAATTGGTGTATTGACTTGTGCTTGATTTAATGGAAGATATGACCCTAGACAGAGTGGAATGGAAGAACATGATTTGTGTAGCTGACCTAAATAGTTGGGATAAGGTTTTGTTTTAGTTGTTTATATGTAAAACTCAATTGTTGGCTCTTGGTCTTCCAGTCACACAATGATCAAGCTTTGCTTGTTTCCTTTTTTGAGGATCAGCAAATCAAATGGTGTTTATGTTCCAATTTCAGCCTTATATTCTCTCTCTAAATCAAACTTTTCCTTGTGATAATGGTTCAGTTCCTACTATTACAAATGATGCAAGTCGAATTCTTGATGTAGAAATAAAAGAAAGTGGACACACCCTTCTCGAACAAAACAAATGAGATTGTTTCAGATACAACACATTAAAAAAAAGAACTAACCAAAATTTCCCAATGTAGAGGCAACCAAGAAAGCGGCATTAGTGAATGTATATCCTACAGCAAAGTGGGCTATTGCACAATGGAAATGACCACTGGTTTATCTCTCAATAAAATCAAATTAGTGAAAGATGTGCGTTCATGAACCCATGATAAAGTTTCAATCTGTTGTTGCCAATATCCATGCCATAAAATGTAGAACAATTATCTAGTAGCCCAAACAAATATCCAATAGGAACATCCACACCGAGACATACCAAAAGGGTTATATTCATAGATAAGTTGTGAAGAGACACACACATACGTACACACACACACTTAACTCTATTCAACAAAGCGTTATCCTATAATAAATTAATGAGCTTGTGATTGTTATTAGTAAATGTAAGATCCTCACTGTTTTAGCTTAACCGATAAAGAGACAAACATAGTTGGCACTCCAGATGAAAACTGGTGGGAAACCTCTTCTATAGATTAAGTAGATCTGACAGGCAAGGTAGGCCAGAGATATCTGGAGGCTGCCTGAATTCCCAAGTAGGAAGATGTTAGATATTTTCAGTGATGTTTGACATCAAAATAAATTATGGGAAGCATTCCAGATGTCAGAAACCTTTGTAACCCTTGTAGTATCTATACTTCAGGATATTGGAATCTACTTTACAAACTCACTTTCTTGTGGACTAAGAGATAATCGTAACTTATATGGTCTCTTATAAGTTTTCAGTGCAAAGACAAAAAGATATCTTTTATTTTGATTTATGTACTTTACCATCTTCAAGGTGTTTCCTCATTTTTTTGTTTGTTGTTGTCATCTTCACACCTAATGAGTACGCTCTCTTATGACGGCCCCTGAGAACTGATAGATGCAACCTCAAATGACGTTGTTAGCAATGACAATGGCCTCAGGTGTAGTTGCAGCCATTGTAACAACTTCTCTTTCCCTGTGTGTGTGTGTGTGTGCATGTGTGCGCGCTATCATAACCATGTTATCCAATGTTGTTCACATGGCTCAGGGCCCGTATTTTTCGGTAGAATGTACTTGGGTTCGGCTCTGCATAGTCCATTTTTATGTATTTTCTATGTCATGGCCTTGTGTGGCCCTTGTCGTGTTGGCCAAGTGACATCATTGTAAATAGTTAGAATCTAGTGGCAGTTTTGTGATTATCTGTATGATTTTTTTTTTTTTTGGGGGGGGGGGGTAATTTTCCCATCAGGCAATACAAGAAGAACTTAGT
>JAOXJP010228870.1:0-11047 GCA_025762735.1 Platanus orientalis | reverse complement strand
GTAGCATGCTGACCCCAAATAACAACCCCTTTAAACTACGTCTTTTGGATGACAATGAGGGTTAAGATCTCTTCTTGAAGAAAGTCTTCTTCTTCAAGGTTGCCCCAATGAGTCAGAGGATTCGGGAGAGAAAATCATTGTCAACTATAGTGGATTACCATTAGCTATTGTGGTATTGAGAGATCTCTTATCTACAAAAGACAAGAACTCTACTGTGTGGTCCAAAATATTGGAAAGTGCTAATTGGCAGCTCAACGGTGGTCCAAAGGTTTGTCAAGAGGTTTTAAACTTGAGTTACATTAACCTACCATACTACTTGAAATCTTGTTATCTATATTGCATGGGTTATCCAATTTCCTTTGGTACCTCATGAACTTTTTCTGCAACCTCTAGATCACACCTTGAGAAATTTAAGGCTTCCATACAAAGACTTAAGCAGGGTTATGTTAAGGCTTGTGGTAAAGCACACCAATAAATGGAGATGAATAAAATTGTAGTGTCCACTAGTAGTTGTATTATCAAAGTTTCTTATATTTGGATTAATGGAGAGTCTGCGGTTTCTATTTAGGGCTGCAGAAAACTCTTTTCCATAAATGTCAAGTAACTTAGAGTGCTTGGATTTTGAAATTTAAATAGAAAAATCTCACACAAGATTGTGGATCTGACATGTGATAAAGTCTCCAACATATCTTTGACCAACCATTTAAATCATACTCCATTCCTTAAAAAAATCTTAGTGCTAACATCTTCCATTGTTTCTTTTCCTCTCGATTGTATAAAGCCTTCCACAACCCATACACGAATTAATCTTTCACAATCAATCTCTAAGAGTCTTCTAGGAAAATGCCCAAATATAGAAAACAAGACTTTAAATAACATGGTAGGTTAGTATAACTTTAAGTTTAAAAACTTCTCGGAAACTATTTGGGCTTTGATTTAGTTGCCAATAATCACTATCATATACTTTTTTTTTGTTTTTACTCAGAAGAGTTCTTATCTTTTGTAGATAAGAGACCTCCCAACATCACAATAGCGAGTGGTAAACCCCGACACTTGGCAACCATTTGCTTTCCTAAATCCTCCAACTCAACAAACCAATCTTAATGTTGGATCCTGTAGCGATCCTGGATGTCACATCACCTGCAAAAACTATCGAGTTTATTAAACTCAATAACATAATATAGTGGATTTTATAGTCTTTAGGTTGTAACTGTGCCATCAGTCTTCCCATCCTCAGGTTGCCTACATACCCTTTATCACAGAGTAATCAAGCCATATGTAGTTCTACCAGACTGATCCGAGTCATGGAGGTGTCGTTATCACCTTTCTTGAGGATAGTCGAGGCCTCCCACTTAATGTGTAAGGGACCGTGAGCCTACTAATCCCGGGATACAACCAAGCTTGGATCATGTCCTGTCTCTCAACGAGGTGCACTCCCTAGAGAGACCTGATACCTCCTATACAACTTATTGCCAATTCATGGTCGGGTACACAAAATCAATTGACAAAATATGTCCAAATTTTATGAAAAATTCGGTAGAGTTTTGCCTTAAGAAGGTGAACATCATATGTTAAAATCAAGTCATGAAGACAAGTACCTCCAACACAATATCGTTCCAAAGGAACGACCGTGTGAGGATTTGGAGCCCATGGACTCAAGTTGCCACTTTTTGCAAAGGAGCAAGTCCATGTGCAAAACGGATCCTAGGTCTAAGAGTAGAAAATGAAAGAATGAGAGGGAGAGAATTCTATTCACGGGCTAGTAAGCCCATGGCCATTCGGCCTCTCTTTCTTCTCCACCTCTTCTTCTTCTTCCTTTCTTATTCTCCTTCCTTCACTTGCCAACTTATAGGTTTTAGCTCACTTTGCCTCCTTATATAAGCCCTCAACCACACTGGACACTTGTCCAAATTCGGGTAGCAATCAATCAGGCAAACATGGGCGAATGGGCCCTTGGAATGGGCTTTTCTTGTGTCAGACGCAACTTTGGCTCCATTCTGGGCTGTCCCGAATAAGCCCAATTCGTGGCAAATGGACTTGATCATTCTCATTCGCGCACTTAGTCATGGCGAATGGACTTGGATATTCTCATTTGCGGACTCTAGCTTATGGTGAATGAATTTGGTCCATCTCTTTCGCGCACTCTAGCTTGTGGTGAATGAACTTTGACCTTCTCTTTCATGCACTTTGGCTCATGGTGAATGGACTTTGACCTTCTCTTTCGTGTACTTTGGCTCGTGGCGAATGAACTTTGATCTTCTCTTTCATGCACTTTGGCTCATAGCGAATGGAGTTGATCCATCTCATTCGCGCACCTTTGAGCCTTCTCAGTTGTGCTCTTTGGTTCAGCACTTTCACACATTTTTCTGGTTCATTCCCACATTGGGTCATTCGCGCATTGGTCCAAGTTTGAACTTTTTCTCATAATTAAACCGGTTCTACGAAAAGCCATCTGACACGTTGAAAATGAATCTTGTGACCCTAATGAGACTCGGGACGATGCGCACTTGCGAAGTGCAAAATGCATCTCAAGCTCCATTGCGCCCAAGCTATTGCTGGTGCACATGTGCATGTGTGTGTATGCAAGGTGCATTTAGCAAGAAGTTAGAGAGAGAGGGCTCTCAAAATACACAAGGTAGTAAGAGTGCTTAATCTTATATAGTGCAAATAATTTTCCCAAATTTCCCATGTGAGACTATTCTCAAAAAGCACATTTTGAGCAATTTTGAAAACACCAAATTTGAAAACTTAATTAATGAGTTGTTAATAGAATTCTTAAATGACATTAATTGCCATGTTAATGGAATGTTTTAAATGGAATTAAATGCCTTAGTTTTCAACACTTGGAGACTCTAAGAAAGAAGACCTTCAAGAAGAGATTCCAATCTTCCTTCTCATACATAAAAACGACGTTTATGAGGTTTTCTTGATGGGTCAGCGTATTTTGCTACTTCTCCATTGTAAGTGGTAAGAAGAACTTTGCTGTTTTTGCCTTGTCCTGAACTGGAAGGTGCATTATAATATGCTGTTTCCGTCCATACATCGTCAACAACAATAAGGTAATTCTTTTGTCTCTCAGCTTCTTCTCCAAATCTTCCTCTTACATCTCCTCTAACTTCAATTTTCATCATCAGTGACAATAATAACTTGCTTTATAATTGCCTGCAAAAGATCTTTCATTATATGTTCTTGAGAAAAATAAAGCCAAACGCAAGAATGAAAGTGTTTCTTAATATCATTTCTATTGTAAACATTTTTAGAATGCCTCCAACTATTGAAACAACAATGTTTCCAATTTGTTTGCTTCACTTTGAAAACCCATAACGTGAAGTTGTTCAACAATGGAAGCTTTCCTTCTCTCCAATGCCAGGCCCTGATTTGAATGACTTGAATTGCAACCGACTCTAAAATCTCAATCTTGTACTTTGATATGTTAGTTTGCATATTCTCGATCAATCATTCTATTGAAGATTTCAAATTCCTGTCCTAACTTGTGGAGAGTAATAAGTCGATCAGGGTAGCAGATAAACCTGAGTCCAATTTGTTCCTCTGTCGTTGTTGCTTTGCTTTAAAGAGGAAGACATGAATAACATCTTCAGCATCATAAGCTAGGTCTCTAACTTGGGTCGCCCATACGTTCACTCTTTCACTGTTTCTATGGTTTGCATCAGCATAGTTGAGAAATGATCTAATTAATTCAAGTTCTTCGCAAAGGAACCTGATGTTCTCATCCACCCCCGTTGGGAAGCTAGTTTCCTCCGATATTAGCAAAGACAATTTCCCTATAAAATATGTGACTAGGCTCTCAGCCAACTTATTGCTTAATTTGCATGGAAACGGCAATAATTTTTGTGAAATGCTGGTTATGAATTGCTAAAGCATTATGTTTGAAATATATTAATTATAAACTCTCCTATAACTTACAACCTTAGTCCTATTTAATATACTTAATATATTTAATTTCAACACATAACGATCTAACTTTTCTTCTTTCCTTCGCCCTATCCTTCAGATTATTCCTTCTTTGTGGCATCCCTTTTGCTTTGCATTTGTTGGACGCCAAGCATCAATTCATTGTATCCTTGTGGCCTCGCTCTTTCTTTTCTTTTAATGGGTGACAAGCATCCAAAACTATCTCAGTTGTTTACATTTCCTTTTTCAGCTTTTAATACTTTAATCATTCTCTCAAGCATCGCTTCTATTATCACTTTTACGATGGGTGGTGGTGACATTGGTGGAAGATAATTAGACCCTGAGGATTTGGTAGGACCAACTAAAGTCACCCTAAGGTAGGGCTGACATCAGGGGCCAACAAATCAGCACAACAAAGTGAAAAGCATCTCCCAAAAAGTGTAGATCACTTTTTCGATATTGATGTGTGGCCCCCTAATGTCAATCCTACCTTAGGGTGACTTTAGTTGGTCCAACCAAATCCGAGGCAGAGGATTATTGCAAGCTTAGTCTTGAATCTCTTCAACCGTCTCATTCATATATATATATATATATATGTAGTTGGCACATGACCAAGTGGCAGCCCAAAGAATTAGGTACCAACAATTCATTAGTGGACAAGGTAAGAATGGAGTCAGGGACAGACACATCAGTGCCAAAAAGTGATAAGCGCCCCCCAAAAAGTGTAAGTCACTTTTTCAGCACTGATGTGGCTGCTTCTGACTCCATTCGCACCTATTTGTTCAGGGGTTTTCGTACCGAATCAAAGCTTAAGTGTCAGATATACTAGAGAATAGTTCACATTCAATAGGCCCACCTTGCATAACTGACGTTGAGCCCATTGCCATCCTCTGGTGGATTCCACTAGATACATAAATTTTTAAGTGAATAAAAAAAAAAAAAAAAAAAACTAATATTTGTAAAATTTTAAACACTTAATTTTTTGAGCTTGTCTTTCCAAGAAAATTTTCGTTTGATTCGGGGGAGTCCATATAATTTTTTCAAGGCATGCAGATTGGATTGCACTTGCCCAAGTTTCATCTCGTCTGCAAGGAATTATCATTTTGTTTTTGGTAATGAGACTCCATTAATAGAGAGCAAAGGAGGGACCACAGTCCTTACATCACCATGACAATGGCTGAACTGTGAATCAGTTAAGCTAGATATATAGCTGCTAGGTTGTGGCCTTGAGATTGGTCTCTCAGAGACATGCAAAAAGACGGAAATATCTTCTTTCCTGCAGGCTTATGACCTGTTAAGGTCCTGTCTAACAGGTGGCATAACATGATTGGTGGGAAAAAGTGAAAATCATCTTTCCAAAAATTGTAATTCACTTTACCCCCCCCCCAATGATATAATGCCACCTATTAGACATGACTTTAACAGGTCAGAAGTGGCAGGAGAGGGTCCGTTCTGGCAAAAAGATTACTGATGAAAATGATGGATCTAAGCTAGACTATCTACCAAAAGGTTTCTAAGGCCATCTTATAAAATCCTAGCCCGAGCCCAAGCTCTTTTGCTAGAGTCCGGGCAGCTCAAAATGAAATGGAGACATATAAATACAAAAATGTTAACCATTCAGTCAAAACGATATTTGTTGGTTAAATGTTCTAAATTTATTTGTTTTATTTTAAAAATTAAATATTTTTATATTTTCATCATCCAAATTGGTAGAAGTTTTAGAGCTTTAATAACAATTTTTTTTAACCATCTAAACTAATCTAATGAAAAACATAAATTTAAAAATCATTTTTTTCAGGCTGGTTTCATGTTTTCTTCGTTTCGGGACTGGCATTGGGCTGAAATAACTTGGGCCCCAGCCCAAAAATTATTTTGAGCCTAATATTTGGGCCTGAGACCTGCCCAAACTAAAATTCAACCTATTCAGCCCACCCAATTTTGGGCCGGTCAAGTCGGGCTTCAGACCAGCCCGGCCCAATTGACAGCCCTACTAAGAGAGCCATTAATAACAGAAATAACGTTTGAAGCATCACTCTCAACTATTAACTTTTTGGCTCCAACAGCCTTTTCTTAAAGGATCCCATTTTTGCACTGCATAGGCTTCAACGAGGAGGGGTTCTAGAGGGCTTTAGCAACGAAGCACATTTTAATTTTGCACTGCATAGGCTTCAGTTAATAATTCTAATTAACTTTAGCAACAAAAGTAAGAAGTTAAAAATAGGAAAAATATTATTTACATACATTGACATATTGACATGTGCAGCCACCTTTCAAAATAGTCGGATTAGTCGATTAACCCCATAGCTGACCTTGTACTGGCTTAAATCTCTTTTGTTTTAGGTTGAAATTCTCTCCTTGTACAAATCCAACATTTTTTTAACGGGGCACCTAGGAGTATATGCAGAAATCCATATTGATGTTGTATTTTAAAATTATGGAAGAAAATGTTCTGTGATGAGAAAGTATCTGTAGTGTTTATGATGAATTATAGCTCACACTGTCACACATTATGTGCTTGGGGTTCAAAAAAGCGTTCTCTGGTATAAAAATAAAGACATCAAATTCAAAAACACATCATGCGTCAATCAATGGCAAGCCTATATAGGTTTGTGTTGGCTTAATGTTTTTTATTTAACCCGAGATGTAACCTGGATGACAATATGAAGAAAATGCAAACATGACCCGTATTTTGTGTCCTATTTGGGATCCGGATCTGACCCGTAGAGATTACGGTTTTAGGGTTTATATTCAGGGGTTTCACGATTTCCATGTCACACTGGTCATTGTAATATCTGTTTTCTCTCGTAGTGAAAGCTCTCTCTCTCTCATTTCACCCATGGACGTAGGCTTCAAGCCTAATCACGTAAATCGTCTTCTCTTTTTATGTGATTACTGTTTATGTTGTTTTCTTTCTTCGTTTATTACTGAGCACGATCCCAAAATCTAGGTGTCAACACAGGCAATCATTCTCCTAAAATTATAAGCCACGAGTGGCTTGAAGTCAAAAACCACAAGTAACATCACTAAAGCCACCAATGGCTTGTGTTGCTATCCAAGAGATGTACTTTGTTGCTCATCATGGGCAATAGCTGTCATGCTGACCGGAAGATCTGCACACTACATCATGGGCAGCTAGCCTGCAAAAGCTAGATTAATCAATGCATAACACCTGTCAGCTCACAAACTTAGGAAAGATGAAATACTTGAGAGCTAATGGGCTATACACAAAACCTCTCCTGTCTCTTTACAAATTATAAGAAAATAAGAGACTGTAGTGTGGTTGAATACGTAGACTTGGAGACTTGAAAAGAAGATGAGAGAATAGGTTTAGTAGAGGACCTACACAGCAGCTCAATGTAACCATTAAAGTGTTCTCTCTCTCTCTCTCTCTCTCTCTCTCTCTCTCTCTCATTTCACTCTATGATTAATGGTCTTGATCACTAGGTCAAGTGACTAGTGCACTCTTAATAGAGGGTAGCCCAGGTCTTGCATCACAGCTATCCAATCAGTAATATCTCTAAGGAAATATTATATTTGTGTGTGTTCTCCATTAGGCCTCAACTTGGAATGAAATGATACTGAGTTCAAAATCGAAGAACTTGACAAGTTCTTCCAAAATTCCTGACGAACTAACAATAGGCATAAGTATCTAAGAGGATTGTTCATCTATGCTGGATAGTGCAAAGCTATAGAGAAATTACTAGTTGAATTCAAACTTAGTTGTAACTTAGGATTAGCTGGGCCATGATCCCTTGTGTATTGCATTGAAGGCCTCGACTACTTAACAATCATGATAATGACACATTTATGTCTCAATTCACTGGGTAAGAACTACGGCTGGCTTTATTCCATACCCATGTACATAGGCAACCTGCTGGACAGATTCAACCGCAACCTAAAAACCCTGAAATCTGCTCAGTGTATATATGTTGAGTTCATTAAACTCAAGATGCGAATGTGCTGGATACCTACAAGCAACACTAGTTTGCACATGAAGTGGGCTTAATCTCATGAATAGTATTACACAAGCTGGATTTGGGTGCAAATAGAAGAGATTCAATGAGGTAATCTATTTAGATATTCAACAGCACTCAAGAGTTAAAAAAAAAAAAAAACTCATCTGAATGGTCCCTATTCCACGAGTTATAGAGTGGAGCCCGTGCGCTTATAAAAGGACGCTGAAGTGATATGTGGTTATTACTTACAGACCACATATACACCTTGATTTCAGTCATAATGTATTGTGCAATGGTTTGGTCTGTAAGGTTGGTGGTCCACCTCGTGGAATAAAGGAAGAAACAATGTAACGGCTAGATGTAACACTGAATGAAGATCTAGCATGCTAGTTGGTGATGCCAATGAAGAGCACTCCGGTTGCCGGTGACGGTGAGGGTGAGGGGTAAGGCGTTAGGATGGGGTGGGTTTGGAAGGAATTAAGAGTACGACCACACTATTGAATTGGAGAAATTCACATCCCAGGACGACCAAAGCAGTCATGAAACTTCAATTGAAATACCGGTAACTTTTCAAACAGAAATTTTTTGAGCTTTGTATCTAGAAAAACGAAAAAGAGAGATGGAAGAATAATATAATCAAGTTCTGACAACTCAGATACCACTCAAACCAACATTCAAACGAATAGAGATATCGTTTGGCAAATTTGAACCAGTCCTGGCACGTGATGAGACTCATGGTTTCCGTGGCCTGGACTCAACACCCCACTGCTTTGTTCTACAGTTAATAACTTGCTGAATGATCTACCTTATGGAACTAAGATGTGATAGAATAATGGTAGAAACGATAAATGGCATATCATTACTGGGATCGGGTTCTATTTAGTAGATCAATACTGAGGAACTTTGCATAAATCCACTTGATCCAGGTACCATCAAATTTTTTTAAAAGTGAAGTCCAGCACCATGGGAAGAAGACTACTTATCAAATGGTTGCAATGTCTAATTATTTTTATTGTTGACTGATATCTCCTAATTTGGACATCTAACGATAGGTCCTAAACGCCTATCCCGTGTTCTGTTACCCGGTCTATAATACCGTGCGCATTTGTACTGATATTGAACTTAAAGTTGGCTATCTATAATACTTACGTATCTCACCCAGAAACCATGGAATTGACTATAATGATTAAAATTTCATCCAGGCTTGGCCAATTCAATCAGATGCAGTTTCACACACAGCAACATGGAAACACTGAAGAAAGATTGGCTAGCATTAACTTGGAAACTAAGTCAGATCTGTGAAACAATCGCTTCTCTTTTACAAATTCCTGGTGTCTGCTGATAAAATTCCAACAAACACTAGTAACCTTCAAATTAGTACATGAGAAGTGGAGAGGTTTTAAATCAGGTTGCAACTTCTATATTTGACAAATCTTGTATTATAAGACAAATCAGTTGGGGATCTACAGAGAATAAAAGTAAAGAATGATGGATACAAATCAGCAGAAGTCAACGGCTCGATTCAGCTCCTGATGGATTGGGTTCCAGTATCGGAACTTTTGCTGATGACAGCTCAACATGGGAGACGCGAACGGCACCAAGAAGCCGCTCTGGAAGCTCATCTACAGTGTTTGCCTGTAGAAGGAAACATTGTAACAAGTCAATTCAAGAGGATCATGTAAAATTTTGCTACTACATGAATAAAAATACAGCCAAAGTAGAACATTACATAAAGATATCACCATTTTAATGTACCAACTTTGTACCTCCACAAAAGGGCATGTGAAGTGGACTCCACTACCTAATCTAGCACCTCTAAGGGTCTGTTTGGTTCAGATTCTATAATCTGATTACTGATTCTGATGATCGAATTCTAGAAATGGATTATTGAATTTCATAATCTCATTTGGCTATCTTTTGGGGCTGATTTTAGAATTGAAGCTCGGTGTCTCATTTTCGACAATACTCGACTGGACTACAATTGCCCTCTATCCCGACTTCTATTTTCTTCCTGAACCTGAAACCTGAAGAAGAGCCTAGAACAACAAAAGCCGATCCTCCTGAACTTGAAACCAGCCGTCTCATCACTATCTCTTACCCTGCTATTTTCTTCCTCACTCATTCCAATAAAAAGACACACACTCTCTCTCTCTCTCTCTCTCTCTCTCTCACTTCTTCCTCATCACCTACTTCATCTTTGTGTTTCATGTTCATTCACAAAATAAATTAATCAAAAAGATCAAAAACAAAATCAGAAACCCTTGAAACAAAAACGACAATGAAATCAAACAAACAAAACCCTTGGTCGTCCATGAAGAGTAGCAACAGAGGAGAATGAAGAAACGATCCTTCCTTCATGAAAATTTTCTGTGGTCCAATAAATTGTAGATGGATCGGGAGCACAAGACATAGATACACCTTGATAACCCTTCACAATGGAGGGCTGCTTGCTTCAAAGCTGTGATTTGGAGAGAGAGAGAGAGAGAGAAAGAGAGAGAGAGAGAGAGAGAATCGGACTTCAATGAAACCATTATGGGAGAGTGCGAAAATCAACAAGCCAGAATCGCCAGAATCATAAAAACGAACCTGAGAGAGATGAGGGAGAGAGGGGATGAGAAAAGATGAGATGTGAGAAAACAAACCTTTCTTTCGTTTGTTCGTTCCTTCCGTCAACGAGCGTGCAGAATCACTAGAATCGATCTGGAGAATGATTCTGATTTTGAGCCGATTCTTGCTCCTAATTATCGTAATCGGATTCTAGAATCCGAACCAAACACCTCCGAACTCACCAAAATCAATTCTAACCCAAAATCAAATTCTAGAATCCAAACCAAATGCCCCCTAAAAGATTTTCTAAAGCTAAAAGTCAACTTGATTAGATGAATGTAAATAGACAATCTATATACTGTCTACCACTTCTGAATCCTTCATATTCTCCAAAGAAAGGACCCTTTGTATTTTTTCTTGGCAGTACAAAAGAAGAAATCAACCAGATGGTTTCGGTCTAGAAATTTGACCAGTTTTTAGCATAGGACAATTTCTGTTGGAAAAATGCTGCCAGAATTTTAAGGATGTTCAGGCTTTTATGCAGCTTCTATTGGAAGTATCCCAATTTATGCATAATTTTTGCTCATAATTTCATCTAAGCTTTGGATTCTTCTTTAACGATATATATATAT